>OMKZ01001664.1:23475-34883 GCA_900302535.1 Neoniphon sammara | reverse complement strand
GCGCTTTGATTTGTAGCCCTTTGCAAAAACCATTGGGAATATTATTAGTTTTGATAAGTGCAGCAGGATGAATCTGTATGAATTCAATCCATTCATTACCGTAGTATGCTGGCTTGCGTGTGTGTGTGTGTGTGTGTGTGTGTGTGTGTGTGTGTGTGTGTGTGCGCGCACGCACACCCCAAATCCTGGCAGCTGAGCCAGAGGATCTGGTCTGGTTTCAGTCGCTCCGTCATAATATCCACAGTCACTGAGAAAGAATGTGTCTGCTGCGAAACTGCAGCTAAATTATCTAAACAAATTGGGTTTCTTTTGTGTCTGAAATTCTGATACACGCACACATTTAGATGGGCGACTTAGATTTCATTTTAAATAGGGTTTTGTGTTTTTCGAAAGAACCCTCAAATGTCAGAAATGCATGAAGCAGGTTTGCTACTGTGAGGATAAATGTATAATTTTTCTCTGATCATTCCAAGCTGTGCATGCGGGTGGGTAGTTGGCGCACAGTTGGATTTATCACTAGCAGAAAGGTCTTCACGGTGAGGTGCAGTGGAGTAAGGCCCGCATGTGCACGCACTCATGCTTCCCCTGATATATTTGAACCCCATCATTCAGTTTATATTCCCCTGGCTCATCGTGTGTCATGTATGTCATGTCGTTTTCCCTGACACAGCCGTTTAAAGGCTTGGTTTCTGTGGCGCACATTCTGCGGCTCAGGAAACACGCGTTGTAAAGCCACCGGGCCACGCCGATCACAGCGGGTCAAGACCCAGAGAGGGCCTGTGGCTTGGCTGGGACCTCCGTGCGTATCAGTGATCATGGAGTTACCGCCTCGCTCCAGACACTGTCATTACTGAATCCTAATGTGACTGATATGAATGCGGTTGACTGCTCCGACTGCATGATCGCTGATGACTCCACTCCGTTTGATTGAGTCTCCTTCCAGAAACGAGCCCCGAGGAGAAGATTGCATATGATTTCAGCCTTTTAAAATCAGTTCGCTTTACTTATTAAATTTTGGATGTTTCCTGCTGGTTTAAAAAGAAAAAAAAAAGTCTTTGCACACCAATTTAGGACACCTAGGCAGGGCATAGGCTTGCTGTCACAGAGGTTTTATCTGCCTGAAGGACGCCATGCTCCATACAATGTAATACTCTCACAGACTTTGCACACGCTCCTCCAGCACATTTGGTCAGAGTTTAGGGGATGTAAATACCTGTGGCACCAGTAAACAGGAGCAGGTCTCCATCCGAGACCATTTAATAACAGTTCCCCATCTGAAATTTGTTCGCTCAGTGAAATAGTATCCTGCAGCGACGGATGTCAACAGAGAAGCCCGCTCCAGCCGGGAGGGGATGGGGAAAGCCGTGGGGTTTGCAACTCTTGGCAGAGCTTGCCGTCTCCTCCGTGCAATGTGCAGATAGCTCAGACGTGGGGGGAGGAAAGAGGGGGGGCTGGCATAGCAAGAGAAAGGGGCGTCAAGATGGATAGTGTAGGAGACACTGAAATAAAGATATAGAGTTCCAAATGAGCGAGAGTCCCAGTAGCATCTGTCACAAGACTATAAACCAAATGCACGTTGTTCTGTTTCAATGCTGCAGCGTACTATACAAATCATTCTCCACACAAATGACTGAACATAAAGAGCACTTGTAAAAATAATGAATCTTCCCAATGCAGGATTATAATCATGCCACTCTCAATCAATCCCTCACATTTTCCCCCCTAATCATGTGTATTTAATAAACTGGGATCCGCGATTCAATTTGTTCTGTATTCTTGAGTCACCGTTGTCTAGGTTGTAGGCCAGCTATGAGGCATGAGATGAATTAGGAAGAGGATTTTGGGGTCAGGAGATTCTCAACATGTCCTTAGATCCAGGAATATTCAGCGAGCATGAGAAGAAGAAGCAGGTCAACCGTAGAAATAAAGGAGAGGCAGACATGGACAGACAGAGTAAGAGAAAGAGGGGAAAATGTGAGGTGGAAGAAAGTAGCGTGCAATCTTTGGTGATTTTCCCTGGCAGTTTCTCCCGGTGCCCCTGTTCTTCACACACAGACACTACGTGCTCTTTTGTGAGCTGAAGCCGTTAAAGCTGAAACACTAAAAAGTCAAAGAAAGAAAAACACTTGCGCAAGTTAAAGATCGTTTTTTCCACCTTTCCCCCTCGTGATCGCTCACAGTGCAGAGTCTTACCAAGCAGTAGGTGCATGGGGACTGAATGATCATAACCACTGAACTGTAAGTGTCCTGCTGCTGGCATATGACCCATGGTGGTTATACATTTCAACGGCTCTCCAGATTGTACTCAGCTCGACTCCTCTCCAAACACCATGCTAATAAATAGGAAAATCCTTTCACCATCAGCATCTCAGCAAGACTTTGTTACACCGTGAGGCATTAAGAAATTAAGTGATGAAAAGCTTAAAAGTTAATACACAAAAGTTAATTCTTTCTAGAAATGCCAAGCTCAGTTGACTACTGTTTTAAATATATCAGTGTCATCAAACCAGCATTGTATTTTCAAAATCCAAGCTCAGTAGTGACAAAATTATATTCATACTATTCATTTGATGACCTGTTGGCGTAAAATCCACTGCCCTTTCTTTTCACATTTCAGAGCTGTCCCTCTGCCTATACAGTAAATTACCCATGCCAGATCTGCCAGCGTATACTTTGAGTTTGAAAGCTCAGTCGTAAACACTCTGTGTGAATGAAAATGTCACGTACATTTTAATTTGGTCGCTGAGATTTACTGCATCATCGAGCCTAAAAGCAGGCTCCCGTTTCTGTTAAGGTATTCAAGTGGCAAGTTCCCTCCCCACAAGCCCCCGGCAAGTACTAAATCTGCAAGAGATGAAACGGGGTGGACAAAAGCAAGCGAAAGTATGATTCTATGATTTACAGGTGACGGCCAAGGTCTTCCTTTCTCTCTCTCTCTCTCTCTCTCTCTCTCTCACTATCTCTGGAAGAGTAGCCCTGTCTTCCCTTTAGATTTGGAGATGGCTTGGGTTTCTGGATGACTACATTACAGTCTCCAGATGGACGAAAGTTTGCCTGTATTCTGTGAAAATCAAAGAAGGGTCGGCGGGTATTGGAGAGGTAGGGGACGGATTTGCCAAGAAAGCTTCCCCCCAGCCTCCAGGCTCGTCCAGGTGACTAAGTCCGCCATGTGCCCTTAGGTGACCTCATCCTTGGTGTCTGCGAATCCCCTGCTGGTGTTGATGATTTAATGTAGCGGGGCAGCGCTGGGGTTCAGCAGACTGAGTGTTAATCAGATCACACAGCTTCGGTACGAAGTCGTAGCTCTCAGATCGCTAGAGCTCAGCAGGAATGTTGGAAGACGTAGGCTGAGTTTTTCTGCACAGCAGGAGCTTTTTAAGATTTAGTTACCTCCAGAATACTATTCAGTGCCTTTGCAGTGACTTTACAATAAATCCTGCAAGGACTCTCTATCCAAGAGGATGGCTGTGCACAGTATGCCACTCACCCCTGCTCATTGAGACGGTGGATGAGTCAAAAACCTACAATCTAATGTAATACTTGGACTTGGACACCTTCATCAGAGCATGCTATCCAAAGCAGAGAAGCAGCCTGTAAGAGCTGTTGGCATTTGGTGCACTCATGCAAGAGGATTGCATTGCAAAGTTCAAGGTAGTTATGCTACATTGTCATGTTTTAAGTTGGGAAAAAAAAAAGATGGCAAAGGACAGTGAGCAGAACGAATACCATTTCATGGTTGGGAAAACAGATAGTCTAACCAAAGGCCGTGATGCAAAGATACACACACACACACACACACACACACACAAAAGTGCACACACACTTGTAACAGCAAGGTACCGCTTTAGGCCATCTATGTGTGATGGATGGTGACCAATAAAACTCGCACTGAGGTAAGCCTTTTGGACAGCGAGAACACAGTTTCTCTCTTTCTCTCTCTATGTATATATGTATATATAAAAAATAAGATTCTGAAATCCCACATTACGACTGACAGGCAACAGGTGATTTAAAGAAGCAGAATACAAATGCTGACGTTATAAATCGTATTATATGCAGGTGCACGGCCAAATTCTCACTCAGACGGCCGTAATCTACTGAAGTATGATTGTTTCAATATGCTCATATTTTTTTTTTGCCGTGCGCCATTTTCAAAACCAGTGAAATCTCGAGCCGTCTGCATCAGCCTCTGCTTGCAGCATACGTTTCTAATTCTGAATCAATCACAGCAAGTTTATCAGATGGCTGAGTTATTTTACCATAAACCCACTGGTAATGAGGCATACAAAGAGTTTTAATCTGTCTCCTTTCATATCTCAATCACACAGACGTGTGTGCGTTTCATTCAGTTTGGTGCATTTTCAGGCTTTGACTCGGTTCTGCCTCACTAGTTGTTGTGTGAAACCGAGCTCTTGATTTCTCACAATCTGGAGTCATCTATACAGCCTTTATGTCAGAGGACTTTGAGCTCCATACCTTTATGTTTAGCTTTGATAAACATAATGATTGTTCCGTCCTCCTGTGGAATTCTGTCAGAAACAGGTAATGAAATACAATACAAAGCACCGTGCAACTGAAATAATTTAGAGGGTCTTATTACATGCAAAAAAGGGAGAGAAGACATTTGTGCATTGATGGCTGAAGTTGTAATCACAAGACTCCGTTTTTTCCTTATCTTTTTCTTTCTTTTATGATTTTCTTCTTCTGTTTATTCCAAACAAAACAGAAATTAGGGATGTTTTTTGAGGCTGGTACCAATATTCGATATCTTCCAGATACTGTTATAGTTTTTTGTAAAAAAAAAAAAAAAAAAAAAAAAAGCCTTGCAGGCCTGTTTTAAGATAAGGAAAAATTAAATAAATAAATGAATATAAATAAATTTCCCACCATATTACTTTTTTCTGTAGCTAATTGGACAGTTGTAATGTCCTAAAAAATAGTCCCACAAAATTTCACAATCAGCCAAATATCGGCAGTAAAAATACCAATATTGCTTTTCAAAGTCTGTGATATATCAGTCCAGCGCTACCAGAATGATCAAACTCATCAACTTCTTTTGTGCCAGAGGAAAGAAAATGTTCAGAACAACAAACATGGTTGTGCTTGAATCACTATTATGTGAGTCAGCCATTGAGAATACCACAAGAAACATTTATTTATATAAAAGCATCACAGATTATGACTTGTGATCTTTCCCAAAGGCAGAAAGTTAATCTGCTGCAGTGTGAGAGGGCTGTACAGTGAAAAGTGACTTCATTTTAAAGAAAGCGGCGACGAGGCCACTGGAGAGCAGCCCTAACCATGTAAACACCTCCCCCTCATCCTCCCTGGGGAGCAGCCTCAAGCGATCACACCCGCGGCCTCCTGGGCCTGGGAGGAAATGAGAGGAGGGGGAGGAGAGGGAGGCGGCGGGTTCACAAAGAGAGAGAGGCGAGATAGGGAGAGGTGCAGCACATCATACGAGATCAAAGGCAGAGGTTATGTTCTGCTGGGGCCAAAGTAAGCACATCAGTGGTGGAGCTTTCACTAAAATCTGTTGTCTTTAGACTTGCTGTTCTAATTTAGGGAGCTGCTGCGCTTTTTATTTTCCTTTTATTCCAAGCCTGGATCTGTGAGTTTCTATAAAGCCTAGCTCTGACTCTGGCTAAGTGATTTTAACCTGGACTGGTTAGACAATCAAAATCTCCCGGGCCGGGCCATTTAGCTTGGCAACCAGTCGGATTCATCTGGCTACAGAGAGCAATAAAGTAAGTCCTCTGAAAAGTGAGGCACATCAGAGACTCGCAGGTGGAGATTAGAGGAGCGCTCCACTTTGTCTCGCTGTCTCTGGCGCTCCGCATGCAGCGCGAGGAGTTTGTCACTGTCGTTTCTCAGAGCTGCTCCTGCTCTCTTCTCCAAGTAAGTGAAGGGCTTTAGTCGAGGAGCTGCAGCACTGATTGGAAACTTCCCTTGAAGATTGGAAGACTCCCTCCTCGATGCCAGTGGAGCTCAAACACTGTTCGCACTCTCTCTTTATCTATCTATGTGAAAAGAGGGACAATATCACTTCGTTCACCTTCTCTGGCTCCCTTTCAGCCACCGAATCAACTGTAAAATCATACTTTTCATTTACAAAGCTCTGCATGGTCTTGGAGCAGCATCTTTCCTTTGTACATTTAAACCATCCCCAGGACCCCCAGGTCATCTGATCAGGGGCTGGGAGCTGTTCAGTGCCCCAGGCTAAATCTAAACGGTGATTGTGCTTTTGCTATTGTGACTCCCTAGAAAGGGGAGCAGCCTTCCCAACAGTATTCGGTTTTCTAAACATGGATAAAAGACTTAACCATACTCTATAGACTTCCAGTGTGACTGATGTACTTTACTCAGTTTATTCTCCTTTTTTTTTTTTTAAATGTGCTTAGTCTGTTCAGATTGTTCTTTTGTCTCCACTTGGAGCTCCCTACAGGGCAACTTGAAACTGACAGATTTTATATCCTGTGGTGAATTTGTTTCAATTTTAAAAGACTTGGAATTTAACATTAGCTTGGTCAGGGTTTTGGTGTTTAAGTTATTTATTTTGGTGGCTATATGAGGCTTTAAATAAGGTGTATTTTAAATTGATTGTTTTTATGCTTTCAGCAGGAGTTCTTATATAACTGACTGGTTATTCTGCTCCCTTAGATGCATTCTTGCTTTATGTTGCCTTCTCTCTTGCAAAAGAAATTTTAATCTCAGCGAGACTTTACCTGGTTAAATAAATATTAATAGCAGTTCTTTTCTTTTTTATTTGTCTCTATGTTTTGCTTTTAAGTCACTGCTGCACATAAAGAATGTTGACTTGATAAGACTCTCTCTCCTCCCCATATCTCTATCCTACTTTCCTCAGTCTCAGTCCCGCCCTTCATCTCCTACTTCTCATATTATTCTCTCTTTCCATGACTCTCCTTCTAATCTTATAGCACTTCACGCTGTTATTGTTCACCTTGGCTGTGTGTGGAGCTGATTGGCTGCAGCCCATGGCACAGGAGTGTCTGCGCAGTGCCACAGCTGCTGCAGGAGAGTTGTAAAACCCGAGCTTCGGCCCTCGCCGTAAACTCCGCTTTGTTTTAAAACAAAGCCTCGCTCTCCAGCCCTATCTCTCTCTCTCTCTCTCTCTCACTTTTTTTTTTCTTCTTTGCTCCATCTCCACTGTCAGGCGTCGAGACTGAGTGGTTCCACATGGGAAAGCCCAGGGCTTCACACATCAGTGTAGCCGTGGGGATGAAATATGCTGTCTGTACATATCATCACATCATTAGGCCCAAAGGGAGCCCTGGGATGGATTAGATGCTGTCTACCTGCAAGGCTCAGATGAATTTACGAAGCACTTTATCACGTTGAAGCATTAGTGGAACACTTTGTCTCTTTCCATTTGTGTTTATCTATGGGAATAATGGTTGCATACTTGTTGGTATGTCTCTCTCTCTTTCGGCCTGTTTCAGTGTATCTTATTTTTCTTTCTCTCCATGCTCCGACCTTTGACCCCTCCTTATTCTTGACACCGCTGGTTATCAGCAGAAGATGAGTGGCGCTGTTCAAGCCTCTCCATCCAGTCGTTTCGGTCGTTGCGTGGGAGGCAGCAAATTGTCCATTAAGTGTTTCTGCTGAGGCCGAGAGAAGATTTGATATAGTGGGGAAACAAAAGTAATATGTACCAGGAAATTCAATTGTGTCTCTCCAGCAACTTGGAGTTTTAGTTTGGCTTCCCCACCAAATCAATTTCGCATGCATGCAGAGTTCAAATGAGGTTTAACATTTAAAGTGTGCCTGTGTCTCTTTGACTGTCTTCTATGTGAGTCGCTGCATGGATTCAATGCCAGTGTTAATCTGTGTTTACACGAGTGAGCCCCTATGACTCAGACTTACTTCCTCACATGCTGCTGTGAGCCTCAACACTACAATAGGAGGAAACCACCTCCTCTTTCTCACAAACCTGATGTGGTACTATAGGAGCTCAAAGTGTAATCATAGGAAACGTCCCCCTTAGCTACAGCGTGAAGGTCCTTGACCCCAGCGCTGCTATGGTTTATTCATGCAGTGAAAGTGACAGTGGCTTAGGAAGGCGCTGCTCTCTCCCTTGGTGTTCTTCTAGCGAGAACAGAAGCCGTAGCAGGAAGGCTCAGTTGCAGCCCCGTGTTGTGTTTTGGAGAGTCAGCTGAGGGAAGATGAGGGGAGGTGAAGTCACCCTCTGCCAGGTCATTGCCAGTCAGTCCTGATTTGGCCGAGGCGGGTCGGGTTACGACGGCAGGAACCTCCAGGCTCTGGGGCTCTGCGTCTCCCCAGACCACAGGGCATCCTCTGTTCTCTGAGGAAGCCCGGCTGTTATCGAACCCCTACGCACCCCCTACCCACCAGCCACGCTAACTAAATCCCCCGTGCAGGTCAGGTTCAGGCTGAACTCATGCAGTCAGAGTGGCCAAATGAAGTCATAACGCCCGAGCTTGGATAATTGAATAACAAGGAGGCTGGATTGCAGCACAAAGATTGTGATGGACTTCTTTTTTCTCCTATTCACCTTTATCAGAGTCATGGAGGACACGCTCTTTAAATCTGCATTAAGCAAGATTTTCATGAAAAAATACTCCTCTTATCAGCCAAATTGGGCTAGAAAAGAGTAGAGCATTGCATTCCCACAAATTGACATGCCATGATTGTAGGATTCTAGTGTCGGATATGGGCATGGGTAAAGGGAGTGGTAAATTCAAACTCAACGGTTCACTACACAGTAGTGATGCGTGGATTGCAGTTATGTCCACAGACACCGTGGATAATCCACAGATTGGGCAGGCTGGGTCATAAAAATAAACATTCTGATTAATAATGGATGGGTTGGCTGAAATAATACGTCATTAATTAGGAAAATATTAATATTGATTTCATTCTCTAAAATGTGACATTTTAAGCTTCATACCACATTTTGTCAGTTGAGTCCAAAGTTCAGTTGTCAGTTGGATTGGGTCCTCATTTAAACCTTTAAATCATTGGCAATATAGTGTAGTGCACCTTTAAAGAGTGAGCCAACACAAGCAGAAAACTTCCGCTGGAACTGCCCTCTAACGGTTGAAACTTTCATGCCGTTGCACTTCTGGCCACACCCAATCAGTGATGTCACGGCAGGTACTTTGCCACTGACACCTGATGAAACATACCTTCTAACTGCCAGAAGTGCAACATGCATAAAAGTTTCAACCTCTTGAAAGCAGACGTTCTCTGCAATATATGATTTAGTGTGGACTCCCTCTTCAAGATAAACATCCAGACTGTCTGCTAAACAGCACGGGACAAGCCTGCGGGTTTCTGGGTATTAAAGTTCTCAAAATGAAATCAGTTACTCTACTTCTCCTTGCTGTTTGGGGTTGCAGTTTACCTGGTGACATGCACTGTGGCACAGAGACAGGCTGCAGGCTCCTCACCGCCCATGCTTGCTGGCTGAAGCAAGTCATTTTTCATCACTGTTTATGCACACCGATTACCTTGGAGAGGTTAGCGTTCATACAGCCAGCAGACACGCCCGATGGAGACCGGGCCTCGGTTATGAACCACTCGCCTTTCCAAGGAACACTTGCAGGCCTCCACAAAGGAGCTGAACTGTCCATTGAGCTCTTTACCATGGCTGGCATCGCATTAAAGCACAGTCATGTTGTTGTGTCACTCTCACACCTGCTTGAAATAGATCTGCCAGCAGCCCAGCCCTACGTATAAGTCCTGACAGGTCCTGACTGCGGTTTGCCGATCACGTGGCACTTCAGCTAATACAGGATGTCATTTTGTTTGGGTGAAGGTTGCAGGCATGGTTTTCAGTTGGGGAATATGTTCAGTTCAATTTTCCGCTGTTTTTGTTTATTCATGAGAGGGTATCCTCCCAGTTACAAAATGGGCAATCAAAAAAAAAAGAAAAAAAAAAAAGTTTCCAGTGCTGTTGAGAGGGTTGAGAGGCCATTGGGAGTTCATTTATTTATATAATTTGACAAGAAACATATTAATTTATTTCTTTATTATGTAATGTAATTCCACAAGAGAAACATACGCTCTAAACTAATGGGATGATATAGCAATTATGTTTTTTGGATTTATTTTTCTAACTCCGTATGGAGAAACAGAACACAACCCCTTGGCACACGTTTGAAAGTATCTGCAGTAGCTTTACAAGGCCTGGTTTACAGAGGAGAGGCTGTATTATGCCCATGCCCATCCGCATTATGCAACAGGGTGAATTTTTATGGCTAAATTCCACTCTGAACAAAATGTTCCTCAGCATATCTGACTGCTTCCTCTTCTGCTGTGTATTTGTGGTCGTCCAGTCATTTCAGGGCAGGGCAGGTAGACACAGACAGAGAAAAAAAAGGGGGTTTGTCATCTAGAACAGTGTCCTCTTCCTTCATTAGTATTGAGCAGTTTGTTGCATGTCAAAAATACCCAGAGCAAGGAGATCAGAATCACACTGATGGCTAAATTGGTGCAAAATCTTTTGGCAAATTTGATTTAAAGAAATAAAATAAAATTTAAAAAAATTACTTTTCTGAAACTTTAGTCTCTTCTACCCCCAAAAACTAACAGTAAATAGTAAATCTGGAATAATATGTACAGTTAATTTAAAATCAGTGTTTTCTCAAATTGAAGTGGCTGAATGGTATTTAAATTGAAAAAAAAAATTTAAATTTAAAACGTTGCATTAATCATGCTGGTGACCCTGACATTTAATGTGAACTATAGCAAATGCACCTAAAATAACATTAAAGCAATCCATGTACAGTAAACGTGCTGTAGAAGAGTCCTAAAATCCAATGTAAACATATTATAGAAGCAATTATAGAAGCAAAAGGTTATAATTTTTTTTGTCATCAATTATGCTTTCTTTTTTGTGATCAATCTGCATCCAGGTCATTTATCTGTTTATTGTGTACACAGTGAGGTCAACTATTACCTGTGTTTATCAGTCACTCCGTTTTCATCAACTGCTCTTTAAGTTTGTTTTTTCCCAGAAGACAGTGGCACTAAATAGTGGCACCGACAACACATTAAACATCTATAAATAGCAGCTTGGTGTTGTGTAGTGGTGTAACAGTCGGCCACATCCTGTTTCTGAGGCTCGCGCAACGTCAACAGGGTGCAAAGATGAAAACCCAGCGGCCACTCTTCTACCTTTTCATCTCTCGCTCTTCTTTATCGCCTGTTTCTGCAGAATGGAAAAATCATTTGGCATGAAAGCGGAAAGTATTAGTTGATAAAGCGCAGCAAAATAACACTGCAGTTAATGTGTGGGCGTAGGAGACGTCACTCTTTTTTTTGCGCTGACTGAAAAGAAGAAAGGCAGCGGCTGCTTTTCCTCAGAGGAAACTAGAGGGTACATTTGTGGCTTTTTTTTTTTTTTTTTTTTTTTTTTTTTTACC
>OMKZ01001658.1:47613-58499 GCA_900302535.1 Neoniphon sammara | reverse complement strand
GTGAGGTTTCTCTTTTAACAAGTCCCTGCAGGGCCATCCGTCTTCCCAGAGAGCCTGTCAGTCTGCACTCAGGGATTTATCAGGCTGAAAAATGAACCAGGTCTCATGTGAAAAAGCACCGTAAGAGGCTACTGGGCACAAAGAGCTCTAACATGATTTTTGGATCTGGCTTTCACCGAGCTGCTGCACAACTGTTTGTTTCGTTTCACCCTACTAGGTCCTCACTGAATTAAACTAAAGCAGTATAGCCACTCACAGCTAGGGTTTGTGACTAGTGGGGGGTTGCAGTGCCTCTGAATCTTTGATGGTGAGTTAAAACAGGAGCATGTAACAACCTGACACACACACGCACAGATGGTGTTTGATTATTGATCACCAGCCCTCACTGGCAGGTCTTATCAGGGTCTTGGTCCTCTCAACTGTCTGCACCGAGTCACTTTCACAGTTCAATCAATGCTTAGTGTTTGTGAGTGTTACCGATGCCTGACCAGATGGGGTTCTCTGTGATAACATTTATCATCTCCTAGTGTGTGTGTGTTTGTGTGTAGGAGAGGAGTGTCAAAGCGAGAGGCAAGTAAAATTAATGAAAAGAATCAGAGTTGCATGTAGTTTGCAGGTGGTTTATAGTGACCTCTCTCTCTTCCCCCCCTCTCTCTTTCTCTTTCCATCTTCACCAGGAAAGTTAAAGCAATTAACTCTTATCGCACCGCTGAGCCTTTGGTGCTGTCGACTGAATCCCACAGTCTCAGTGGTTTCACAGCTTTTAGTGGGACAGCGATGCACTGACTGTGCTCAAAGTACTTATCTGTTCCAGACAGTTCCCCCACCAGTGCCGACATTATGTTTTAAAATTGGATGAAAACATTTTTTTGGTACTTTGGTAGAACCTTTACATTTTTTAATGCAACTTCCTAATGGGGTTATTCAAGAAAAGTTAGTCTGTAATATTAGCTGCTAATAAAAGTTGTCAAATTATGATACTATTTGGGTTACATCACTGTGTGCATTAAACAAATGCCCATTTCACAAATTAAATTGATGACCTCATTATAATGAACTTAACTTGTATTGGGTATACATGCTAAAAGGAAATGCTCCCTCCTGTCAAATTGGTTATTTCTTTCAGTTGCCAACATGTTACCTCGCCTGGTCTGCCAATAGCTGAGCCAGTTGAGCAGGTGTGTGTAAAACTAGCCCCGTGTTTGTTTGTTTCTTTCCCTCCTGCTGTTTTCCTTCTTTCATTTATTTTGGGTTTCCTCTTTTCATCCTTTTTTCCCTCTGTCTGCGGCAGGTTGTTCCCAAGCCCCTGTCCCAGCAGGGATTCACAGATGGCATATAGATGGTGTACAGGTTTCACTTATACCCCTGGCTCAGCTGTAATTCAGCTTTATTGGTGCTAAGGCCACATTCAAAGTGGTTCCAGTTTCTCAGAATGGCATAACCTCACACATTTTGATTACTTGATTTTATTGCACCATTACTTTAAAAGCAGCTGCAATTCGCTAACTTTCAGAGAGGATTTTGCCTATTTTTTGACTGCAGGAGAGTCATCTGTGTCTACCCATTCAAGTCGTTTCAAGACACCTGTTCGAAGAATCCATGACCCCAATTCAGTGTGTGTTTATTTAGCTTAAACACCTGAAGGACACATGCACACACAGCCAAGCAAACACACTGAATGGGATAGTTACCTTGAAGGTCACCACAGATGTTTTGTCTGTGTACACGGTTTCACTGTTTCTTCCCTTGAAAAATAGACTTTATTTGCCTCAGCTGTCACTGAAACAGTTAAAGTCCCTGTTTGGCCAGTGTAGCTCCTTACAGACTGCAGTTATTAAAAAAATAAAAATAAAAATTATAGCCAATTATCAAAGGAATACTCCAATGTTTTGGGCAAAATACCCTTTTGCCAATTTACCCAGACTGAGACAAGATGTTCGATACCGTTTTCACCTCTGTATATCTACTGGTTCACTTCTGATGGTTAGCATTTCGTGTCAGGCTAGCATAAAAACTTGAAGTCTACAGGAGGTAGCTAGCCTAGCTCCATCAAAGTGAAAAAATAAACCTTACAGCAACTCTGAAGCTGTCTCGTTCACACAATGTATCATGTGTTTTCGAATTACATGTCTTGGAATTAAAAACAAAACAAAAAAAACAAGTGTCGTTTTAGAAGTTAGATAGTAATAACTATAACCAGTGAACATATCTGTTCATCGGTCTTTATGCTAAGCTAGGAAGAAATGCTAACCATAGGAACCAAAGCAGTGGACGTGCAGAGGTGAAAATGGTATCAAACATCTTGTTTCAGTCTGGGCAAGTCAGCAAAAGGGGATACTGCCCAAAACGTTGGAGTATTCCTTTAACCATAATCTACCTACCTATTAATCTTGTGTTATACTTCTATTTCCACATACTTTTGCTTTTTGAAGACTACAGCTAAATGATTGCAAGTATAAATTTCTCACAGTTTCATACATATTTTAAATAATGCCGCAGCTCAGCTTCAGTGCTTTTACAAACTACATGGAGCAATCATCTCACACCAACTCGAGGCTTATTCGGGAGCCTGGCCTCTCCGCCCGGAGACTGAGGAGTGATTTATTTTCTTTCACAAACACAAGTTTATGGCCTGCACTGTAATACTGCAAAAGTGGGTGCTGTTGGATATGTCGTCTCATAAAACTTACACTACCAGAAGGACCCTAAAATCAATCAAATTTTTCTGCCTCTTTCTTGTTTATCCTCTTTTCATTTTCACTCCTGCCTCTCATTTTCCCCTTTGGCCTTTATAATTGCTCATCATCACGTACTGATTACAGACATTCATGTGTCTGTGTGTGTGACTTCCTCCCCTGTGAGAGGTGGCTGTAACTGGACCCACAATGTTATACAGGTGCCTGTGTGAATACACAAATAGTTTAATACAATAGAGCACAATAGACGGCTTTTGGCTTCAGGCCAACCTCAACATCATAGCTCCCTTAGAGGGTTTTATAACATGGGAGTGGAGGTACTACAAAAACAAAAAAAGATGACAAGACTTGACCTAAATTATGCCACATTTTATTGACAGCCAGCATCAGTAAAATGCTAATGCGCTTTATCAAAAATGCCTTCTATGTGAGCATGTGATGTTGCCATGGTTATTATCCTAAAACTATAATGAAAAATGTATATTTACAAAAATTGCCATGAACTGAAAAAGATGTCTTACTTTGTTTAGATGTCTAAACAAAAAGTGAATTGTTTAGCGGTAGGACTAGCTAAAAAAAACCTAAATATATTTTAAAAGAATTTGTTTTATTGCTTGTATTAAACAGTACTTGCAGTAAACATACCTCCTCTGATCTTCTATCATTACACCACCCCTAGCAAAAATATTACAGCTAGAATTTAAGCTACATAACAACTGAAATAAAATATAAATAAAAAATAAAAAATTTATAAATATATATGTGCATTGTATACACGTCCAGGGAGAACAGATGGAAATTAGCTTTGTCCTATATCTGGTGCAATACATTTATTGTGCATTGCCCCCGTTTTAAACAAACCAAATAAATAAATAAGTGAATAAGTAAAAATAAAAACATGACTAAAGCTACCACTTTGATACTGCAAGCTAACTAAAAATAAACTGAAATAGAAATAAAAATATATAATGGTCTAAAAATAAAAACTAATGAAAAACCCCAACTTGGCCCTGTCTCACTTATTTTTCACAGCCCACACACACACACATTTCCTTTCACTGCATGTATAAAATGATGTTCTAATAATAAACTTAGGTAACAATAGCTACCCTTGGCACTATTTGACTAAGACTGATGGCACCATCCAAATCCAAACCATACCAAAGTGCCCAGGCTCTCTCACACCCTTCCTTGGCCTGAGAGCTCCTCAGCGGGCCGTCACCAGGAGCATTCGCCACCTGAGAGAGGAAGACCGAAGAGGATGTTGGATATGAAATCACTTCCTGCTCAGGGTCTGAATATAGTCGTGATTGGGTATGGAGGGGATGTTTACATAGTGGACTACAGGGGCTTCTGACACAATGGGGACAGCCCAGTGCATGCTTGCAGGATGACGGTGCGCACTTGCATTGTATTTTAAGAGTGTATTCTCTCTCTCTCTCTCTCTCTCTCTCTCTCTCTCTCTCTCTCTCTCTCTCCTCTTGGCTTCCAAGTAAAGATCCAGCTGCCTGTTTGTTGGTCAGTAAGTCCTGTTGCATGCTGGGATATGTATGTCCCTACTCAGCTGGGGAGCAGACTATATTCTGCTGCATTCCATAGGAAACCATGTGGAGAGTGATCATTTGGCAGAAATGCAAATACAACTCCTTCCTGCATGCACAGAAGATCCCATAATCTGGACTCATACACATTAATACATTTCCCTTCTTTATATAGTGTAACTGGTACAGTAGATGGACCTGGATGAACAGGTGTTACAGGTTATCTGTGTCAAATGGACTCTTCCTTCCTCTTTGAGCTGAGTCTTGGCCTGTTGGATGGGGGTCATTAGTTCTCCAGGCCTACAGTGCTGAGAACATTTCTCTCTTGTCCACAACAGTTGGTTTGAATTCTCTGGGCGAACAAGGATTTTTTCCAGCATTTTGGCTAATTTCTACCATATTTAAGTTGGGGTAGTGGGGTACCCTGTGATTCCTGTGGTGGGGAGACTGGTAAGGGAAAAAAAAGGCCCATAATTAGCTGCTGTACTTCACAGAGGACGGACAGAGAGGGAACTCGTATGCAGACGTTTTATTTTTGAATGGATAATAGAAGTTGCAGTTTCTAGGATTCTTAACTGCACCAACTGCACATCAAATAGAGGCAGACATCGGGATGGAAAATAGAGCTGAAATCAGTTTCATATCACAAAGTGTTATAAAACATCCCTTATCCCCAGGGCTGTTGTGATAGTTGATGATGTGGGTGCACAACTAAGTAGGTGGGTAGATTCCTGAGGAGGAGGTGCGTATACTCTCCAATATATTTTTAGGTGGCTATTACAGTGGTATACTCTAAATTGCCAAAAAAGAAAAAGAAAAAAAAAAGAGGTGGGTATGCTCCATGCTGTTTTTTTTCCTCTCCTCATGTCTATTTTCTCCTGAAGAGAAGGAGAAAGATAAAGAAAGAGATTAAGAGAAAAAGAAAGCGAGTAAAAGACAGATGATGAGATGAGACAGATAGACTAATATTACACCAGAGCCTTGGTTTATTAGAACTGAATCAATAACTGCTTATCGCACTGTGTATGACTGAGTATGCTTGATATTTCTGTTTTGTTTCCATTGCCCCAGTGGCAGTAGGTTTTGCCATTACTGTAACTCATTTGAATATTTGTACTACTTCACTCAGTTCTGTATAGGAAAAAACAATCGGCACACTTGGCAGACAAAGGCATCGAGCCTCCCCTGCTGGTGGTAATTGGTAAGACATCTATCTATCTGTCTAGCTTTCTATCTTTCTATCTATCCATCCATCCTCCCACTTGATTCACTCCTTCCCCTAATCTTCTTTTAGAGGATTCTCTCACTCTTGGCTTCACAGGAATGTGCTCCAGTAACCTGATTTTATTCTAGTCCAGTCAGAGCTGCTAAGGAGTGGGGGTTAGGGCATGGGGTTAGATGAGGTGAATAGAGGGGGGAACTGGGGTCGGGTGGGCGTAATAGTGTCCTCTGTTTATAGTGAGATTAAAGGATGACCTGTCCTCTGTTTCCCCTAAGCCTCTGACGCCTGCAGAGGTGCCCTCTGCCATTCTTCACCCCTGACCATCACTGACCACACCAGTCCTGGAGGAATGACTTTGTGGTAGGATTGACACAGAGGGAGATGAACATATCAATCTTCCCTTTCAGATCACTGATGGCACCCTTTTGATCCATAATCAAACCAAGACTTTCAAACTATGTGTAGTTTACTAATCATGTGTCCAGGTTCAGATTTACACAGAGCATTTCAAATGCAATCAAAGCTTCACACAAAAATTTTTCACTGCCTGGTAGAAAAGTCAAGAAGTTACTGATGCAGCATATTAAATCTCTTTGTTGTGGTGTAATATTACATAATGTGAATTTTATCTGTAGTTTGTGGTAAAGACAAGGCCAGCTAGTTAACCTTCTATATAGGAATTTCTTAACCCATTTTGAAAAACTTGATATTATTTCACTTACCCCCTAGCTGTTAGATAGGACAGTGGTGGTGGCATCTTGGTGGAAGACGGCACCACCACTTTCCTATAATAAACTACCTGGAAAACATTGGAATCTAAAGTTAATACACAAACTAAGTTACTTTTTCTTTTTATTTCTTTTTCTTTTGGGCCCATGTCACAAGCTGTTTGCCGTACATTGTTACTGTTACACTATCACCTGGTGGTAGTAGCACTACTGACTGGCCCAACTGAAAATCATGTGACATGATATCATCACTTCGTCTTTTGGATGAACCTAGTTTCAACTAGGCAGCGTTTCTCATTGGACTGAAGGGAGCGATACACAAGGCAACTACAATGAAAGAAGTTACATGAAAAAGTTTGACATGTAACACCAGCCTTTCAAATTTTAGTTTCACTGCTTAAAGCCGGCCCTGGAGATCAGTAAGATATCACATCACATCACATCCAGTCACTGTAGAGTTAAACACTTGAAGACAAACAGAATATTTTGGTCTGCTAGAGTCATCAAATCATCTTCCAACTCTCCTCACTATTCTTTCTCATTTTGATGACCATTGAGAGAATGCCCAGACTTGTAAGTCACTAAAAATAGTACATTTCTGTTTGCCAACAAGAAAATCCTGTTGCATAAGACTATGCACACATACTTTAGAAACAACAGATTTAATATTCTGCTCTTACAATATATGAAACCCCATCTACTGTAGCAGTATATTGCTGCTCATTAGTTCATACTACATACTTCTCCAAACTAATCTTATAATTCACCTTCACATTCAGCTTTCACCAGATTAAATCAATTTATCTCTGTAAATCAGGTTTATGGTGGAGTATCTATTTTTTCACAAGCATATAATCGATATACATTTGTATACAAAGATACAACATTGGTGTTATGGTAACACACACACACACACACACACACACACACACGCACACAGACATTACAAGTTTATATTATTACGCTGTCCTTATTGTTTTTTATAAATGCGATAGTTTTGGCAGTCATTCTGAAAAGCTGAACCAAAGAAAATGTTCTCCAATACCAATAACCTGAAATAAGGAAATAAGCCAAACTTTAATAAGTTCACCCAAATGTGAGGCATTATACTAAAGGGTTTTTATTGTCTATTACAAAAATCTGTTTATATTCTCATTCAAAAGTTCTCACCCAGTGACCTGCTTGAGAAAAAACAAGAAGAGTGTGTGTTTATTTTCTAAATCTCATTGCATTGTCCATGCAGATGCTTATGGATAACAGGAAATTGCTGCCAAGATTTCATGGGAGCCGGGACAAGGAGAGAGTGGGTGTTGGGCTGTAACCTCTCAGCTTTCAAACGTTCTTTGCTCCTTTTTTTTCACAGCTTTTGCGCTATCAAAGGAAACTCAAATCCCTCTTTCCCTGTGACTTATCTCTGCCTACGAGGGAGCCTGGGCTTCATCAGGGGCCACAGCCTCAACACTGTACCACGTCCCCACCCCCGAGAGCCGCCCGGGGAACTCGAGGAAGAGCCCTGATCCTGGAACATAAAGCACAACGTTTGACCTCCTCCACACCAGGAAGGACACGCTGCCACAGTGAAGGTCTGGGAGAGGGGAAGACAAAACACCCGAAACAGCAGAAATTACAGGTCCTTTGTTTGTCTTTTCTCCTCATGAGGTGGTTTGGGGTGGCAGATTTATCCCTCCCATCCTGGGCCAGAGCTGATGCCAAGGACGCTGCGAGTCCAAGCCTTCTCAAGGACGATCTATATCACCTGTCTGATCCTAATTTAGCGCTACTCACCTGCTGTAGATGAGCTGATGTAAAACATGGCTGACCAGATCACCTTTCACAGTTGGACCACCAGACTGTTAATTCAGCTCATTACAGGCCTGTAACGTGTAAGATCTGTTGTGCTAGGACGGACAAGATGGCCAGAATACAAAATATCTTGTGTGCACTCTCCTCTCTTATTTTCATTTCCACAAATTGTCTTAAAGTGTTTTTCCACAACAGACCTTTTCCCTCTTGCACCTCACCTCCCCGATGCCCTAAACACATTTTTTGTTATGTCTAAGCATGTACGTACACAGCTGCAAGGCGAGGTTCAAACCTGTTCTTGGTCACAGCGCGTCACCATCAATATCTCATCCTCAGTGTGTGCCAAGACCTAACCACGTCAGGGGCTACAGAGGCCATCGACAGACTAAAAGACATTTGGTATCTATAAAATGGCCCCTCTTAAAATAGAAAAAACTTCTATTAGATCTGAAGACCGAAAACGTGAGATAAACAACAAATGAAGGGGCTTTTTCTTAGGCCAGCTTTATTTATACGAAGGATAAAGAGTGTATTACCTCATATTGTCAAAATAACTATAGACACGTTTTATTCTGCTGTCTCAAATGTATAAACAGGACAAGAGTGCAATGGGTCAGTATATTAAATTAGAACATTTCAAAACTAGAACATTCCCCTTTGCTCCATTCTGGATTTCTTTTTACATCAAATTCAATGAGGCATGCTTTTAAGACAAAAAGTCTGACATTCATGCACAGCTGACTGCTCTGTTTTTCTCTGCACAGACTTTTCTGTTTATCTGCACATTTAACTTACTCTGTACAATAATCTGAGTGAAAACAGTGCATCGGTGGTCAATAAAGACACAAAGTTATTTAACCCATACACTGCAAAGTGGTTTCAGACTTGTCGGATTTGGATCACTCTGTCCCAGTATTGTGGCTGCACACAGAGCCAGGAAGAGACCAACAGCTATTGATAGGGCGTGGCCAGGATGCCTTCCGCAAAACTGATTTCATGTACAGTTTCCTCTTTCAGCAAAACTACTTCAAAAGAGGTGGGGTAATCAGTGGCTTTTAGGACATAGCTGTTTACTTTCAGAATTTGGGATGGGCAGAGTGGTAAAGTCCTGATAATGATGCTGCTGAGAGGGAAGGAGGTATTAATATTACAGCTCTTTGACCTTTGGGAAGAGTGACACATATTGGACGTATCTTGCCTAACATGACATCACATTAATATTTGAACTGGTGTACTTTGCCTCTCTGAGTTGCTGAGGAAGTAACACTGCATAAGCCTTTCTGACAATGGCATTGAGTGAGCGCCTGGGTGCATGCATGCATGTGTGTTGGTCTTATTGTACAAGAATATCTATTTCAATGTAGTTATAACTGACAGAAAAGGCTTTAAAGGAGAAATATTGACATCTTTCAGGATTTAAAGGGGCCTTGATGTGTAGTGCAATATGAGTCAGTTTAAATGTGTATCAAACTTTTGGACACAATAAGCTGAAAAAAAGTTCAGTTCTAGGGATCATGGAAATACTTTGAACCATTTTCATGATGTTTGTCTGGACATCTGTTATTAAATGTTCTGTGTGCAGCACATATTACAATAAGATGTATTGTGGCCTCAGTTTCAAAAACCTTTCACAACATAGATTATATATCATGGAAACAAGCTGTTTCAATTTTGGCGGTCTTTGAACCAAAACTCTCAAAGCTATTGGAGTTAATTTATTTATAGTGATGAAGTTCTGAATTGATTGTAGGTTGAATTGCAGAAAAGTTGCTTCACATTCTAGAAAATGCCTTGCAAAAAGTTTAAGCTCTTTATGGCATATGGGTTTTTTAGGATTCATTGAATATTTATGTTTTTTTTTTTTTAAACCACATCCACTTACATCAGTCTTTCCTAAATTTCATGAGCCAACTTGGACATGGCATGCAAAAAATGTCATAAAATTCCTGGGATCAATTATAAGAAATAAACTTAATTTGTGGTCCCCCTATATACATCAAAATTGCTGAAATTTTGGCATCACGATCTGCGTATGTCAATTTCATGATCATTGGACTTTGGGCTCACTCATGATGGCTTAACTCATCATATGCATGTATGTATGCATGTCTCTAAAACGATTTAGACTATAGCAGCCAAAATGATCTTCATAACTCAGTTAAGTCTTGTAACCTACTGTGCAGGTAAAGATACTTTACTAATCTATTCAGCACCATCAGCTCCATGAATGTTAAAGTGTTTATCAGTTGCCCCATCCATCAGTCCAAAGAGGAGCTTCATCAGCTAATAGTCTGTCGACAATTTCAACTTTTTCTGGGACTGCAATTATCCTTTAAAGTGAACGGACTTTGCCTTAACAGATCGGGAGTAAAATTGTTCATCTCTAATCTATTCTACTACCTGTGTAACCCATCTGCCAAGGTCACAAGACAAGAGGAGGCAAAACAAAGACAGGATGAGACATAACATGTTTGGAACCATGAAGGAATGCTACCCTCCCCTCTGTTTCATAAGAGTTTGAAGGACGTAAGACATCAGAGTAAAGGTGAAGACTACACCTTTTGCCACTGCTGAAGAGTCACAGGCTGAATGGTTATTTTTTTATTTACACTGATTTCTGATTACTTTATCATAACAACTGAGCAATTAATTCATCATCTTTCGTTGTACCCACTGGATTAAATGTGGTAGAAATAAAATGGAGACTTGATCATTTATTACTAACAAGTAGCAATAAATAAATAACGTGGGATCAGTGGAAAAGTTAAACTTAGAGACTTTATCCTTAGATGTCACGCATCTTCTTTCTTTGCCTCACCTATAGGAACCACCGAACGCCCATTCCCAATGTGCTACCGCCCTCTTCTGGCTGTTTTGGGCTTTAAAGCTCGTTTTT
>OMKZ01001658.1:25550-46667 GCA_900302535.1 Neoniphon sammara | reverse complement strand
TGGAGATTGCTAAAAAAAAAAAAAAAAAAAAGCACGAGATTTAGTAACACACTTGAAGTTATGTGGCTAATTTGATAACCGTGCTTTGTGGATTAAGCGCGCAACATGAAAATAATCTAGACCATATTCTAACGTATTTTGCATAAATTCTCAAAAAGTTCACAGCTCTGCTAGTGAACAGAACTTCATTTGTTGTCGCTCAGTGATGACGCACCAGGAAACAGGCGCTCTTTTGCTAATCGTTGTCGGCGGTGGCAGGCTCGACGGTTGAATTAATGTTTTTTTCCTAAATGTTATAATAATTTTATTCGATAACACTACGGATGTCAATCGTTAAGTGGTTTCGACAATGAAAGCAACGTACAGATTACTGTTATATGTTTCAATCGCAAGTGTCGCGGTAGATGCGTTACTGACAGCAGTTGTTGGAGTTGGTGCAGTTCTGTGGCGGATAATCTATAATTCACTTGAAAGTTGCGATTCTAAACATGTAGCCTTTAATGCAACAGGTGAGAATATGCACAGAGTTGCTGGGGGGTAAGCCTGTTTGTGCTGTGCTCTTTGCAGTGGTTGAACTGTCCGTGCAGCTCTCGGGGTGAAGAGCTAGAGCTAATTGGTTACATTACATGTGTGATCTCAAATAGACTGTAGTGCAGCAAGTGAGGCTATTCAAAGTGCTTTGGGGGAAGTATCTTTATTGCTTTTACACTTAAAACTGAAGCCTAACTGGAGGAGGCTAAGACACTCTGAATGCTTCATCAATAGATAGGCCCCTTCATGCCCACATATTCTGTCTGTTTTAAATGCTCCCTGTTAGGCTGGCTTTACATGGTGCAACTGAAATGCAACTTCAGTTCCAGGCGAACCGTCCTCTGAAAATTATAAATTCAGTTTGCATGATCATTTGGAATGTTCCATGTGGGTTTTTTTTTTGAGAGGGCAACAAACCCATATCATTTGCAACCTGCAACTAGTTGTATGGAAGTTGCATTGTGTGAAGCCAGCAGTGATAGCGTTACAGCAGTCTGCACAGATTATTTAATATGCACAGTGTGTATAGGCAGAAATCATGTTGACATTTTGTTCTGTGTTGATCAGGTTTGCAGGTTGACCTGCAACAGAAGCTCTTTGGGCAGCACATAGCATCGCGCATCATTTTGAAAGCTGTGACTGGATTCATGAACAATCCAAACCCAAAGAAGCCCCTGGTCCTCTCTCTCCATGGATCAACTGGCACAGGGAAGAATTTTGTTAGTCAGATTATAGCTGAAAATATTTACAAGATGGGAATGGATAGCAATTTTGTCCACGTGTTCACGTCAGAACTTCACTTTCCTCATGCAAGTAATATCGACACCTACAAGGTATGCCTTTATCCAGCTAAGTATAACCTTGATCATCTCTTACTTAAAACTGAAATGACTGAATATTCAGTTTTATATTCCATATTAATGAAGCACCTTATTATTTTTTCTCAGTCTCAGTTACAGCAGTGGATCAAAGGTAATGTCACCAACTGTGCACACTCCATGTTCATTTTTGATGAGATGGACAAGATGCATCCTGGCCTGATAGATAGCATAAAGCCATACCTGGACTACTATGAAAAGCTGGATGGAGTTTCTTATCGGAAAGCTATCTTCATCTTCCTCAGGTGACTACAGGCTAAAAGCATTTTCTTCAATCAGAAGTTTTAATTTGTACCGGGATAAGGAACCTGTCTGGGGAAGAAGAAATAAAATAAAAAGAATTGGGGTTTATTTGGGAGGGATTTAAATAAAAACAGGAATGAAAATGATTTCTAACATTTTGTGACGTACCAATCCAATAAGCTGGTTATACTGTTATGTTTCAAAAGATATTACAATCTTGTAATTATTTTGAAAGAAGCCTTTCCTGTTACTGACTCTCTTGCCCTACTGCCTGTCTCTCTCCCTGTCCCTTACCTTTGTGAGTCAGACATGGGCTGTGTTGATTAGTTAAAGGAATACTGCAATATTTTGGGCAAAATACCCCTTTTATGGCTTGCCCAGACTGAGACAAGATGTTTGATACCATTTTCACCTCTGTACATCCACTGGTTCAGTTCCGATGCATAGGTTAGCATAAAGACTTGAGATCTACAGGAGTCATTAGCCTACCTCTGTCAAAGTGAAAAAAAAAAAACTTACCGCAACTCCGAAGCTGTCTTATTTACACAATCTATCGTGTGTTACACAGTAGTGAAATACATGTCTTAGAATAAAAAAAATTCCAAAGAAAAACAGTCATTGAAGGAGAAGTTAGATGATAGGAGCTATAACCTATTTTAGCCTAGCTGAACATATGTAGACTCATGTAGACTTCAAGTCTTTATGCTAAGCTAACATGAAATGCTAACAATAGGAACTGAATGAGTGGACATACAGAGGTGAAAATGACATTGAACATATTGTCTCAGTCTAGGTAAGTTGGAAAAAAGGGTATTCTGCCCCAAAAATTGGAGTATTCGTTTAAGATGGGACCATGGCAGTGGCGCATGCACCATGACATTACAATCATAATATTTTGGTCAATGAAGATTATACTTAATACAAACCAATCGCAACATTATTTTGGTTCCGTTGGGTTGTACATAAATAACTTGCTCTTAAAATGCATTTTCAATATGTTTCCTCTTAAGCCCGTGGTAGTCTCTTACATGTTGTATTGATTTAGCTAAATATAAACAGTGCAAAAACAAAAACTAAACACAGGATAATGTTGTTGCTGATATTCTTCGCAGCAATGCTGGGGGGGAGAGCATTACCCAGACAGCCCTGGATTTCTGGAGAGGAGGACAAGACCGAGAGGAGATTGAGCTCAAAGACATGGAGATGCCACTGTCTCTGTCAGTGTTCAACAACAGGCAAAGTGAGCAGACTGTACATTTGTACTTTGCTGTGGTGCTCTTTATCTAGGAGTTATCATCATATGAAAACTCCACTTGATGGAAAACAGTACTTATGGTCTCTCTTCAATCCTTTTCTCCAGGTGGGTTATGGCACACAAGCTTGATAGACAAGAACCTGGTGGACTTCTTTGTCCCGTTTCTGCCTCTGGAGCATCGGCACGTCGTCCTGTGCGCCTTGGCTGAGATGGAAGCCAAGGGCCTGCAGCCAAACCCTGAAGTGGCAGAGCTGGTGGCCAGAGATCTGATCTATTTCCCAAAGGCCGACAGAGTCTTCTCTGTCAAAGGCTGCAAGACAATAGAGAGCAAGTTAGACTACTATACATAAACTTAGCCTCTGATGGAGACTGCTAGCTATCACCGACTGTGTGGTGTTTTAAATTAAAACAAAAAAGTTGTTGGCCCAGTGACAGAGGAGAGGAAGTCAAGTCGACTGAACTCTGAAGAGGTCTCTGTGGAGATTTCTCTGTCTGACCTTGGCTGTGTCGGGGACACCAGCAGGCCTTCTCCAATGTCCCTTCTCTCTTACACCGAACGAACAGACAGCTGAAAGAGCACGGGGACGGCTGGATTAAAAAATGATAAGATTGGAATGCTATCCCCTGTAACTAATTACGGTGCTTGATCCCTGCCTTTTTTATGTAATGTCATCATGAGTCTTAAAGATGTTCTTTTTGTTTTCTACTGCTGCAGATGAACTGATAGTAATTAGAAAAAAAACTTAAATGGTGTCCTCCTGTCAAGGAAACTTGGGTGTGTGACTACTGTGCATTTGTTCTTTTTTATGGGTTGATAGAAAAACTTGCCTTAATCCTTTACCATTTTCAGCTGTTTAAAACACGCTTATCCTATGGTAAAACATTTTAACATTTTTTTTTCCAGAGAGTATAGGACCTCATTAACAAAGCAAAAAACAACAACAAAAAACAAACCTAAAATAGAAATCTACAAGTCACCATAGTAGGGCTGCATCCATATCACACTCATTTCAAACGGTGTTGAAAAACTGTAATGTGGAAAAGTGTGTCTGTCACATTATGACTGTATATTTTTTATGAATTTCTTTCTTCTTTTTTTTTCTTTTTTTGGCCAACATTTTACAGTTCCAACCCAAATTTATATTACACACTTGTGCTTTATTACTCAAAAAATACTGTGGCTCATGTCATTTACAGGGGATGTTGCTATAACCCAGATTTTTTCTGTCCACAGTTGCATTTTGCAGGAAGTAATTTTGCCTTTTGAGGTTACCGGTAATGAGAGCTTAAAAATGCCTGTGGTTTTTGAATGAGGACCATGTAGAATCAGTCACATTGGTTATGTTGAATATGTCTGTATTTCACTGTTCAAGCAGACTAGCGAAATGAGAACCATGCAGATTCACCTCTAAACTGTGTTCATATTTAATGTAAGTGTACAGTATCATGGTTGATTCTACACGGTTGGTGTTCTTAGTGACCTTAACATTAAGTTGACGGTTGACTGTGCATGCAAACTGCAGACAAGTCAGAGTTAGTATTCAAATTTGGTTACACTGTGTATCATAAAAGGAGAAACTGATTGTTCCATGATTTTTTTTTTTTGAAAAGAAGCCTGGTGCTCCTGTAAACAGTTGGAAGGTTTTGTTCCAAAATAATATATGTCCATCAGATAGGGGAAAAATCTTAATCGAAATTCATCATTTACAAGTTCAAAATGATAAATCATCCAAAGTTAGTTTGGTGTACAAAGGTCATAAAGTAGCAAACAAGTCTTGCTAAGGTGTCATTTTAAGTATCATTTTAAGTGTGTGTTTTTGTCCAAGTGGTGTATACCTTATTTTTGGTTACTGTTCACATATTCACACATGATTAGGCCTTTTCTTAGTATATAAGAAATTGATAACGTATAAAATTGAACAACAATCTAGTTCTCTTTTGTAAGGCCTGACAAACTGTAGAAACCATTTACATACAGCATTCTGTCTTTGGTAATTTACTAGTTCTTTTTATGGAAGGGGCTTTTAATGGATTGTAAATGAGCACTGTTATGAGTGAATACCATGCCAATAATATGGAGACCTTCTTTGCTCTTTTATGTCTGAAGACACACCTGAATCATAAATCACACATAAAAATGTAATTTTCTTGATGTCTTGTTATTGATGTATTCTTTTTGACTCCCTCCTCTAGTTATGCTCTGTCCTTAGCAATGTTTAGTCTTCACCACCAGGAGGCTCCAGTAGGTTAGCTCTGAAAAGTCATTAAGTCAGTAAGGGACATTCAAGTTTCTGTGCCTTCACACAGACTGGCTGCATAAATAAGTGTGACAAGGGCCCATTCACTGATATCAGACGCAGTAGGCAATGGCATTATTCATTTACTGTGTAGTACAAGCAAAATTAATTTGAGATGAAATTATTGTAAAACAGTGAACTGTTGATGTGGAATTTTTTAAATAATTGTAAACCTTTTTCATTAAAAAAAAAAATTAAGGTCCACATGTTACAAAATGTTACTAGATGACCTTTCAGTCTCATGATACTTATACCCCAGCAGCTTATTAATTCATCACATCATTCAAGGGGCAATGCTCATACTAACCCCATGGAAACTAAGTTTACTAAGTTGTGGCTTTTTTTTTTTTAGCTGTAAAACTACTTCCTTATAAACTAGATCATTTTAAAGAGAAAAAAAACAAACAACACAAAAACATTTCACAAAGTGTCCCACTAGCTTTATTATATCAAATTTTAACAGTAATCAAGCTTTTATGGTAATTTCTTTTCATTCCTGTGTGTTTGTCTGTCGCAGAAGTATCTTGGGTTGCAAAGTGCACCATCAGTGCTTTTCCTGATGGTCCCATGTTTTGAAGTCCACTGCTCATTGCACCTTCATGTTCCTCTCTTGTCCTCTCTGACAGCACACGGCAAATGAATATTCTGTGGTGTTAACAGGCACAGTCTGTACAAAAGGTCGAAGTGCTACACGAGAAGAACTGCATTAATGCAGCCGTCATTCTCTGGGTTATTTGTCACCTGGGCGTATTTACCTGGGGAAAAAAAGAAACATTTAGTTAGAGCATTATCACATTCCATGCTAATGTATATACAGTATTTACCAATTTACAATGTTTTGTTGACAGAATAAACAAATTTATTGTAAGACAGCATCTTACATCTTAGAACTTAGTTAATTTCAGCACTGTGGCCAGGTGACAACAGTGCTGCATGAACTGCAAAAATCTCACTGTTTATTTTTGTAGATCCATGCGAGATTGTTTGGATGCAAACTTAACACTCACCCCAGATGACCTTTCCTCCTTGTGTGACCAAGCCCAGCTCACTGACATTGACCTCTATGACTGTTCCCTTAGTGATGACTCCCAGGGTGGTGTACAGGGGTGATGAAGGGTTCTTCTTTACGCCCAGGATAGGAAGGCAGAATGTGGCTTTCAGCTCTGGATGGGTGACATGGGCCTTCTTAAAACGCAAACCCTGGAGTGAAAAAAAGGAGAGAGAAATCACATTACTGAGGCATTTAGACAATTACAATAGCGATGTGTAATCCAACTTCAACATCAATCCTGCTTTTAAGATGAATGGACTTTGATGCACTTTAGTGTGCACAATGTGGTCACAGACGTAAAACATTTTTAAATCAAAGATTTACTGAATGTAGTGTGATCTTACCATCGGTCTAATGAAACGCTCATATTTTGGAGGTTTGCGGGTGAAGCCATCGCCAACGAAGCAAACTTTGGTGACCATTCTTTTCCACGCCTTCTTTTGCCTCTTTCCGGTTTTGATTACTTTTAGCACCTCTGTCTCTCCCTGGGCACGGACCTTTGGCAGGGGCACCTCCCATTTACCCTACGAGGAGAAAACACCAAGTCAGAAGGTATTACAGATTTGTGTAAGCAGTTTAATTACAATGCTTGCATATATCTACACTGCTGAAAAAGTATAACAACTTAAGGATACAGCTATTATTACACTGATATTATACTGATATTGTGATATAAGTTTTGATATCTTGAGATTGTGGATATCACAGTATTGTGATATGACATAAGTGTTGGCTTTTCCTGGTTTTAAAGGCTGTATTACAGTAAAAGGAGTATAAGGTCTGTTACAAGCTATTAGTTACAAGTTACAAGTCTATTATTTGCTTCTACCTGCCTGATCATCATATCCATACTACTGATGATTATTATTTATCAAAAGTCCCCTGTGTGTAAATATCCCATAGAAGCACCAACAGTCATCCCAACAGTACCGTCACAATATCAACTGAGGTAATCAGGCAAAGATATCATGATATTTGATTTTGTCTATACCACCAACCCATACTGAAGAATATGTCTTCCGTAAAGCAAGACCTTACTGATATAAATAGTAAATATTCACTGTGGCATGTCACTTCACAAAGGTGACAACTGAAACAAGGGGCTCTATTCTGGGAAGAAGGCCTCAAAGAAACATTTTTGAGCGGATACTTACAGCCTTCTCTTTCCTCTTCTGTTTGATCATGTTGGAGAGGACCTTGGCACGGGACTGTCCCTCTCTGTCTAGCAGGTAGGCTGGCACTGCTCCCTCTGGGGTCTTATCATCATTCTTCTGCTTGGTCTTCCTCTGTTCGTGCATTTTGATGCTGCAAAGGTGGAAGTATAAATCACAATTGTCTGATTATGCATTTGGCATGCTCTTTGAATTTTTTCATCGAGCCAGAAATGCCAGTGCTCACAAAGAGCAGTAGAGCCTAGAATGAAGTGTACTTACGTTTTCTTCATTTGGATCTTCTCGGCGTGCCTCTGCTTGTGATACAGCTTAGCCTTCAACCCGATCATCTTCCTGGCTTTGTGGGAGCGCTCGTGGGCCTCACGGCTTTCCTTCTTCCTTTTCTTTTCATGGTGGTCGAGGCGGTAGCCGTGCCGCTTGCGGTGCAACTCAATGTGCTCGTTCTGAGGCTATAAATGTCGAGGACAAAAACATTGTGATATTTTATTCACTGTCACATTCAGCTGGTAAGTTACCTGTCAAGCAGAATTAATGCACAGGAGTTTCTCTTGGTGACACTGATACAGAGACAGTTAGCACAGACAACGGACAACCAATTATGTTTCACAATACAAAGTGGTCAAAGAGGCGTTGTGGTCGTTGGTTTGGGAACTGTTTCCTGCTGAAGACCAGTGAAAAATGGTGTCTACTCCAAGGACTACAATTTTGGGGTGGGCAGATGCAATTTGTAGGTGCTCTTTGGCAGAAAATAGCTCCCAACAAAACTCTTTGCCCCTGAAGACTGTGGATTAGGCCAAGCTGTTGCTAGCAGTGAGTGCAGAACTGTGCTTCCATTTCGACAGAATTAAGCACATGGCTTTTAGAGATGTAAAAATTAGAGCATCTAATTGCTGACTAGAGAGATGTAAGTCACAACAAAGAGTGGAGGCTTTCAAAATGCTTAACATACATAACAGGTTTGAAAAATAAGATGCAGTTTTTGGACATTTATTAAGTAAAAATCACAAACGTGCTGACTACAGCTTAGCTGACATCACCAGAATGCTTAGAAATGTTTATTTTTCCCATTCAATTCATTGTATAGATATCCTTTTTTTTGCCAAACTAAGGGAGCAATTTTATGTCGGCCTTGGCACTTTCTGATGTACACTGGTCATGATTGTTGACATTTTACTGACTAAATGCTACATTGATTATTAAAAATAATAGACTCACTGATGATGAATGTTACCATTAGCTATTGTTATGCTTCACTAACTTGTGTTTGGACTCAAAATGCAAGTGCCATTAATACAAACAGCGATCTCTCGAGGTCGTTCAGGCTACACCCAAATCCAACAATAACAATTCGCCTGTAGCGGTCTGTAGAAATCTGGCTATACATCAGTGAAACATCCATGACACCTAGTTTGATAGCCAAGAACAGCAGCTCGGCCAAGTTTGATGTCTTTGGCTGTAAGTTATCTGACTTCGCTACAAGAACTAACGTAGAACTCCGCTGAGACCGCCTCATCGTGAGGGGGTAACTTAATATTAACTTTAACCTTACGAGAAAATCATTAATATTCAGAAACTACAAGCTTTAACAATTTCTCTGTCGGTCGAGGTCAAAACGTTTTCAAATAAATACCAACACCGTTCGGAAAACCACATAAGAGCGTGTCTTTCTGCCACGTGAAGATAATAACTTAGCACAATATGCTAACATGTTGCACTACCTACTCAATTCTGACGGTCAAAAACAGGAATATAAAAGGCTGAACCTTACCATTTTGTGTCTTAGTAGTTAAGTGTCGTAGTGAATACGTTCCAAGTGAAGCTTGTGGGTACAGATGCAGATTATTTCGTCTTTTTACTTGAGGCTTGGGTTGTCGATGTTGTTTCCCCGAAGCCAATATTTAGAGGAAGTACGTCACACGAACGTCCCGACTTGTCCCTCGGTGCAATATATCCGGCTTCGATAAATGGGAGGTCAAACTTTACCATAATATTGGGTAACAATAAAGAATCAACCATTCACGTTAATTTATATGACACTGAGTCTCAAGTTTATATATTACTCAACATATATATCACAAACATTTTTTTTTTTTTTTACTTTTGCTGACTTGTAAAAAACAGCTTTGTTTACAGGCATGGAACTGTAACTAAGACTTGCATGTTCTCGACGGATGTATTTTGAAGCCGTGCTTCAAACCGGCGTGATTTCACAGTTGTGTAATCTAAGTTCATGTTGTTGATGTGTAAGAAATGTAAATACGTTCACTTTGGGTTGACTTGAATGTCAATCTATCAATAGTGTCTCTATCAATGTGGTCGGTTATTCCATGTTCTTCATTGTATTGGTTTAGTCTTAACAAATGAGTTGACATTGCTCCGTCCAGGTTATAGCTGTCCTGCTTTACCATGAATCGCTTGAGGATCTGTCAGATTTGGATGAATAAGGCTGGAAGCTAAACAGATATTGACGATGCGACGTAGAGCCTTTGGGGCTTTTAACAAGATGATTTGGGTAGGAGAGCACTAGTCTCATAACGTTAATGACAACATATTTTCATGTTAACATTTCTAGCTAAGTTATAACAACGCCATTGTCATCACAGGGTGGGAATTTATTCAAAGCCGGAGTCCAGCTTTGCAGATGTAGAGTGAGTTGTCATGTAAAAAGACATTACATCGTTCTTCCAGGTAGGCTATTTTAATTTTAACCAGATCCGTTTGGATGGATTAATTTTATTCGCCATATCACCTCTAATTACTTCATATTCATTGTCATAGATGATGTCAAATCACTGCGAACTGTGGTTAATCCGGATATATCCAAGTAAGTAATAGCATGTACTATCACCTCTTGAAATGCTTTTTAGACTCTGATATTTGATCCATGCCGATTCTGCATTGTTCATGCTCTGTATCTTCAGGATCCGAAACATTGGCATTATGGCCCACATTGACGCAGGAAAGACAACAACCACAGAGAGAATGCTTTATTACTCCGGCTATACAAGGGCACTAGGAGGTGTGTAGAACATTATTCAGACTTTTCATTATCCTCTACATTGACTTTTCTTTTCTCTTACTCTGCCTCTACCATTTTTCTCTCTTTCAGATGTTGATGATGGAGATACAGTCACAGATTTTATGGCCCAGGAGAGGGAGCGGGGGATCACCATACAGTCGGCGGCAGTCACCTTTGAATGGAAAAGTCACAGGATAAACCTTATAGACACCCCAGGTAAAAATGAATCCACATTCTTTCAAAGGGACAGCGTTGAGGCAATGAAGCAGACAAATTGGAGATAAAAAGTAGCAGCCATTTGAAGATCTAAGACTGTGTGTGCATGTGTGTGTGTCATTTCAGGACATGTTGATTTCACTCTAGAGGTGGAGCGGGCACTTCGTGTTCTTGATGGGGCCGTTGCAGTGTTTGATGCCTCTGCTGGTGTGGAGGTTGGCCACCTGACATGAGAATGCTTCTGTTTTTGTCTAAAAATGTGTCTCCCTGTATAATTGTGTGTACCCTGACTTTTTTGTTGCTTTGTGTAATGCCATCAGGCTCAGACGCTAACAGTATGGAGACAAGCAGACAAGCACCATGTTCCATGTGTTTGCTTCCTGAATAAGATGGATAAGCCTGCAGCCAAGTGAGTGACCGAACGCTACAACCTTGTACAATACATTTTTTCCCCTTTTTCTTCTTCTTTTTTCCTCCCCAAAATTCAGGTAATTATGTAGATTTACCAATATGGACTGTCTTTCATTATTTTCTTTAGCTTAAGTTTTTCCATTGAGAGCATAAGGGAGAAGTTGAAAGCCAACCCAGTCCTCCTCCAGGTAGGTATTCAGAAAGATAAATATTTATTTTTTAACAATTTATTGTTTAGTGTTTTTTATTGCCTATTAGCTCAGGTCCATGTCATACAATTTATACTGATAATTCACTGAAAATCTTAAACAGAGAATTTATACTGTAAAATTTAATCAGTATGCCACCATTCATGTTAATTGTCTTATTATCTTATCCTGTTTCAAAGATTCCGGTCGGCAGTGGTAAGAACTTCACAGGTTTGGTTGACTTGTTAACCAACCAGAAAATGACGTGGAAGATGAAGTCTACAGGAGAAGATGGACGTGTGTTTGAAACCAAACCCCTCAGTCAGTCAGATAATCCTGAACTCCTCCAGGAGGCCAAAGAGGCCAGGACAGCTTTAATTGAGCAGGTAGTAGTAATAACATTTTCATGTTAACATTTAACATTTACACAAATTAAAAAAGAAAAAAAGGAAAGAAAATCGAAAATTTTGCAATTTTGGTAGATATATTCGAAATTTATTTTCCAATTTGTGTTTTTGTTTTCATTTACAGATTGCTGACCTGGATGATGAATTCGCAGAATTGTTGCTGACTGATTTTGGTGACAATTTTGATGCGGTTCCCTCTGTCAAAGTTAGCATTGTGTTGTTTGACCACAGAATAAACCTATAATGGAGCCCAGTTTGCTGTGAATACAGATTAAAAAATGGATAAAAATTTACTGTGACCAATTTGTGTTTTCTGTGTCCTCAGCTTCAAGAGGCTGTGCGGCGGGTGACTCTGGCTCGTAAAGGAGTCCCGGTACTCTGTGGGAGCTCTTTGAAAAACAAAGGTGTTCAGCCTCTTCTAGATGCCATCACTGCCTACCTGCCCGCACCCAATGAGAGACACCATGACCTGGTGTGAGTGGATTGTCACAATATTTTCTTAGGCTCCTCCACCTAAAAGACATTTGCCACAGGATTAAGAGAACATGTCTGTATAATAGACTTGTGGTTGTTGAGGTTGCTCAGTTTCGTACATCCCTTTATGATTTCTTCTTCATCGCTCTTCTTCACACAGGCGGTGGTATAAGGACGACCTGTGTGCCCTGGCCTTCAAAGTCCTCCATGACAAGCAGCGTGGTCCTCTGGTTTTCCTTAGGATCTACTCTGGTACTTTGAAACCCCAGACAGCCGTTCACAACATCAACAGGAACAACACGTAGGTGCTTCCCATTACAGTCACACAACATTCACTGCTGTATTGCTGTTGCCCTCACCACCTGCTTGTAAAACCCATGGCTGAAATGCTTAGGCATATTCAGGCCAGTTCTCTGGAAGTTGCGAAAGTCACTCTGTGAAATATAGAAAATCGCTAACTGAAGTGGAAGTAGACAAGGCAAGTTGACAGAAAGTGGACACAACAAAATGGCAAATTACAAAACTTCTTATAGTTCTGAAATGCACTGAGCTTCACTGAATGGTTTTTAAACAGTGTAACAATGTTTGAGAGGGGCAGGTGTCCTTTAACTTAATCATATGATATTATTTGATTCGCAGAAATTGTAATATTTCCAATATTTGGCAACGGCTTTGTGTTGGACCACTTCCAATAAAACATTTTAAAGCTGTCATTCTGTGTATCATGTATTCTTTGTAGTGAGAGGATGAGCAGGCTGCTGCTGCCATTTGCTGATCAGCATGTGGAAATCCCCTCGCTGACAGCGGGAAACATTGCTCTGACCGTGGGGCTCAAGCAGGTACAAGCAGCTGAATTCATCTGATGCTCTAAGTTCTAACTTGCTAATACATTATTTATTTATTTTTGTCATTGCATAGGCTCTGTTTTCCCCTCAAAAAAGGTAATATCTATGTTGGTATATGTCATTTCCTCTTTCACTCAGACAGTCACAGGCGACACGATTGTTTCATCCAAGGCTTCAGCAGCAGCTGCAGCCCGGCGGGCCCAAAATGATGGAGAGAAAGGGAAGAAGCGAGGGGAGCACGCCGGTCTGGTTCTGTCTGGGGTCGAGGTGCCTGATCCAGTGTTTTTCTGCTCCATTGAGCCGCCCACTCTCGCCAAACAGGCTGGTTAGTGACAGTGAAACTGTTATTGTGCAGAAACATGTACATTAGTTATTCACAGCAGATTGTTATTGTCTTAACTATCTATGTAAATCCTGATTCCAGGAATGTGGTTTGCTGTTTCAGTAATCTCAGAGTCATTCATACAATGTGGTTGTTTTTATTAAAGATCTTGAGAACGCACTGAATTGCCTGCAGAGAGAAGACCCCAGCCTCAAAGTCAGGGTTGACCCTGATTCTGGACAGGTAATACCATCACAAGAATGGCCAGTCAAACCATCTGTGAGATTGAGCCAAGCCAACTTTTAATTCACTCACAGTACACTTCTCTTTTAGACCATTCTGTGTGGGATGGGAGAGCTGCACATCGAGATCATCCATGATCGAATCAGGAGAGAGTACGGCATCGAGACTCACCTTGGACCACTGCAGGTCGCCTACAGGGAGACTATTCTCCAACATGCATCAGCTACAGGTACGACCAGTAAATACAGGCAATTACCTGTTGTTCAATCAATGCATAGAATTATGCCGTTTTTACAAAAGAAACTCACTCAGTGTCAGCTGTTACCTGTTGGGAGACGACAAAAGCAATGTTAGATCCTGTCAGTATAAGAGGAACTACTGTTTCCTAATTTCAGACACGCTGGACCGTACGATTGGGGACAGAAGACATGTTGTGACAGTGGATCTGGCTGTCAGCCCTACTGCAGAAAACTCCTTGATGGGCAGTTCTTGTGAATTTGATTTCAAAGAGGATGTGGAGGGGCAGCTGTCGCCTGAAGTGAAAGAGGCTGTGGAGAATGGAATGCAGAGCTCTTATCTTCAGGGTAACATTGACTGAACTCATTCCTAATTTATTTACAAAGGTTAGGTGAGAGCGAACATAACCTGCTCCCTATTCCACATGTATTGCAGGATTGTACTATTAGAGAAGTAACTGGGCAAATAACTCCATTTGGGATACCCCATTGATACAAAAACATTTTACAATGTCTGCTCCCTCTCTCAGGTCCGTTGCTAGGTTACCCTGTACAGGGTGTATCAACACTGGTCCAGAACGTCAGCATGGAGCCAGGAACGTCTCCAGCCATGGTTTCTGCCTGCGTGTCTCGCTGCATGCTAAAGGTATCTTGCTCATGCAAAACCATAAATTATAAGCATGTGAATATATGAGCCGCAGTTTAATATGTTTTTATGGACACAGGCCCTGAGGCAAGCAGGCGGGCAGGTCTTGGAGCCCGTGATGTCACTGGAGGTGATGGTTGGAGAGGTGTACCTAAGCTCTGTGCTGGGGGACTTATCTCAGAGACGAGGAGCCGTCAAAGACATCCAGAGTCGTCATGACGACAAGGTGCTGCTAGCCACTGTGCCCCTGGCTGAGATGATGGTGAGTTAAGGATGATTTTAGGAACATCTAATAAGAGAAAAAATACTCTGTCTGTCTGTAGTTTTTCTTTGTTTAAATTGTCCCTCAAAAAGCTGTTTAGTAATAGAATCTATTCCCATCCATCAAAGGGCTACTCCACCATCCTACGAACTCTGACCTCTGGAAACGCCACTTTCTCCATGGAGCTGGACACCTATGAGGCCATGAACAGCCAGGACCAGAAAGCCCTCCTCAAAAGAGTGGCAGGTCTGGTCTGATCCCATGTTCCCACCTCAGTAACTGTTCAGCGGTGCGACCAAAGGCCTTCTAGGACAGAGACTTGGCTAACAGCCAAATGAACTGAGTTTTATGCTTCAGATTTTTTTTTAATCAGACTATACCACTCAGCAGTACACAAACTTATAACTTATAACTTAACTTGGATATGAATATCCACTGACAGTGGTCAGTGGCTTATTTACTGAAGCATCCCCAGTCTACGGCAAAATAAAGATGACCTGACCAATGTGAGTCAACCATGTTGTAAAATGAGTGCAGCATTACTTAATGGTTCCACACACTTCATTTTTAACACCAGAGTGACACCTGCAATGTTAAGATTTTAAAAAATATTTATTCACTACGAATCATGCAAACATTCATATAAAAACAGACTGCATTCTTTAAGTCAGAACAATGTATGACATTAGATTTGATAAAGAATTCAGCAGAACAGATTTTTTAAAAAAAATTCTCAGTGCATCTTTACAAAGTTAATTTCACATTGATTTCAAGTTGAAAATGTGAGCGTGGGGATGATGGCTACGCATTTGCCTTGATTTCACCCTGCCGCTGCTGTGGTGTCGTTGATGATGATGATGATGATGATGATGACTGGTCCAATGTCCAGCCTTTGAGCTGTGTTCAGATACCTTTGTACTCGTGGGGACAGAAACTTGTAAACAAAGGCTCAGCTGGGATCCCACGCCTTTGATAAGAAAAGATAGTTATCAGTTAGATGTGGCTATAAAAGTGATGTTTCTCCATTCTTATTTACCAGATACCAATATCATTAAAGTTAATTATTACATTTAGGGATATTTGGATTTCACATATGTAGGTCAATCAATTTCCCCATGAGCAACAATTTTTATAGTAGATACAGATGCATGGTGTGGATACTCACTCAACCATGCGACAGCGGTGCATGGATAGTCTGCTGTAGGCATCATTGATGTCGGTCACTTCCTTGGCGCTCCACAGCCGCTCTGCTACAGCACTGGCACGAGGCCTGGGAGAGAGGAGGAAAAAATAAACAAAAATCAGGCGACTGGATATGGAACAGGATATACAGATTTAAATAAATTAAGTTCAATTATTTCCGGTCTAAATTGAAAGTGATCCCACACCTTGGATTTCCTGCCTGACATAGTCTTACAAGTTCAACCACAGGGACCAGCCGTGTAAACATACGTCTGTCTGAATCAATGACAGAGTGTTGCCACTTCCTGTTTCAAATTAAAAGCACTCTGGTGTTTCGTACACAGTCCAGCCATATTAACGACAAGGCGCAGCTCCCGAATGGAGACTAACTGACCAATTTAAATCTAAATTTAAGTTTAGAAAGGAATTATATGATGAACTGTACCAGAGTCTGGGTGTCAGGTTGGTGGCGTCCACATACTCTCCCCACAGACAGGCTTCTCCACCAATCACAAGCTTCTTCTGTGCTTCAGTCCCTGTGTCAGATCAAGCTGAACATTAGATCAAACCAGACGGCACAGGGAGAGTCCAGAGAGCTGAAAGCCCTCATGAATTATGTAGATTAAGAATTGTTTGGTGATTTTCTCCCCTCTGAGTCAAATTAAAGTATTTTCCATTTCTTCATTCAACAGGCTTACACGTGCTTACACAGGAGTGACCTAAACCTCCTTGACCTTTCAGATTCATGCCACGTGAATCAAAAATGCAAATCATTAATCTGGGTTAGACTGACAACATGGTAATAAAGTATGATCGTAAAACTAAGGCAGCAGCTGCGACATTAAATTTGAATATAGTGAGTTTGAAATTTACCAAGTCTGGAACAAGTTCAAAACTGAAAAGAGAAATAAAACAATGTTGCATAAGCTGAACAATAAAAGAAAAAAAAATCCCAAGACCATCCCAGGAATATTTTGTAATGTTTTGTCACAGCAGTTAATTCTTTGGTTAGTTACATAAATAAAACACAGTCATGCTGACACACACCCTTAAAGTCCTGTGGGTCGGCCTTGTACACGCCCTGCCAGTCCTGGCCGTAGGAGATACGGTTCAGGTACCAGGGGGTGGAGAGCAGGGTCTGGTACCCTGCTGATGTAACGTTTGCCATCTCATTCTGGTACTGCTGCTGGTTTCCTTTCCACACATGGATAAGTGTGTCTGGTTTCAGCTACACAGCACACATATATACAAACTTTCAGTATCAGGAACAGCAGGATAAATTGGGGAAGAGGAACAAAGATGAAAATGTCAGAGGAGAGCCTTTCTGTAGGTAGTTTTCCAGGTAGTGTACTAGGGGTGTAAATCCCAAGTTTCATCATGATACAATATGTTGATTCTTTGGAGAATGATTCGATATTCGCTGATATCACAAAGTCTCCAAAAGATCCGAATTCCTTTCAGTTCAATTAAAGGGGCCTGTGATCAATATGAGATGATATGCTGATTTATTCCTGAGAGGGTAGTTAATTGGCTGCTTGTCATTATCTGCCTGGCGCAAGTACTGTTTGAAAGTTTAGGAAGGAGGTGGACGGAAATGTTGACAGCACACAGACGTGCCGTGGGAATTTCAAAATAAAAGCGTATCTTTAAAATGATGGTATGGATCGATGTTTTCACTTTGTATAGATAAATTGGATCATTGAAATATATCAGCCCATATTGATGGATCGTTACACCCCCAGTAGATACTAATGTGTCATGAACTGAAAAGATGATTCTAGTTTTTCTTCTGTTTGTGTTTGTTATGAGCAGAAGAACCCCACAAAGTGTAGTGACTTGCATGTTAATATTTTGAGCGCTGCTTGCTATGAAAGTGGCTCAGGCAAGCAAAAAAAAAAAAAAAAAAAAAAAGGCTAATCACATCAAAACTATTAGAATAAGTATGCTTAACAGCAGGTTATTCTAATGCAAACCAAAAAAGAACCAATATCTGCAAAACACCAAAAACTAAAAAACAGTCTACACCACCCGTGTCGCTCTCTCTTCATATCCGACACTGACTCTCCTGCCAACACTTTTTCACTGCTGTACAGTTCGCATGCGTAAGCCCGTTGCATGAAATGTTCCGAATTTTTCCCAATTCTCTTTTGCCTCAAGCTGCAGAGAAATCTGGAGAGGATTGTTTACCATTTCAGTTGATTGAAAACATGAGACACACTTCTTTGAAGACTGACCCTTGAAGCTCAGTGGCTCAACCTTGTAGTACTTCTGCCAGTCCTGTCCGTAGCTAATGTAATCTAGGTACCAGGGGGAGGAGAGGATGGTGGTGTAGCCTGCTTCCGTCACGTTCTGCATCTCCTCCTCCAAACTGTTGCCCATCCACACATGCACTACTGTGTTTGGCTTCAGCTGCAACAGTCAAAGGCCAAACTACTGTACTCAGCTTAGACACTAAATGAGCTGTTAATGCTCAGCACGGGATAAAGAGCAGAATTATTTTAAATAATTTTCAACAACTAAAATCAAAGCATAACGTCATAGCCAAAAAATGACCTATGAATTCTGTGTGAATGCAAAAAAAGAAGTTCCATTTTCTTGCAATATGTCTTGTTAGCATGCAAAAACTTGTATTTCATTTTTACATTTCTCTTCTGTTACCTTAACACCATTGTCAAAGACCTCCTGCCAGATCATGTAGCCCTTTTGGGTTGTGGTGACAATATCCAGGAGTCTATCAAAATCATACAAGAAGAGAAAATCAATTCATTTCTTCTTTTGATGGGGACTGAGGTTTGGAGAAAGTGAGATTTCCCTGATAAATAGTCATCTGTTAAGAGAGGCAGGTTATTTCTGTCTGAATAAATAAACAAACTTTTGGATGTAGAATGACTCCAGCTTGCTGTAGTCGTGTCCGAAACCATGCTGATCCATGAACTTCTGAATATCCGGGTTGGACTTCCTGCAGGGGAAAGCGAAACAGCAATTCATGCTACATGTTATACATATTATAATCTTTACCTTATACTGCTCATCAAACGTTGGCATACTCAGTATTTGCCTTTGAGTTATTATGACATGGTCAGAAACAGACTGACCAGCAGCTGAAGTCGACCTCGTCACCCCCAAGATGAACGTAGGCATCAGGGAACACAGTGCTGATCTCCTTGAAGAGCTGGTTCATGAAATCGTAGGTGGTGTTCAGGATGGGGTTGACTGGTCCAAAGGTGCCAGAGGGAGTTGACCCAGAGTAACAGGGCGTAAGCAGGTCTTTCTGGCCTGAGGGGGAAAGAGTTGAAGGATGATGTGTTTATCAGTGCTTCACTCACTGGCAAAGGTAATGTGGTAAAGGAGGTCAGTGATGGCCTGCTTCTGTATTATTTTTGAGGAATTAAAAAAAAAAACTATAGCTGTAGTTGACTGATATGAGTTTTTCAATGGCCGATGCCGATATTTAGAGAGCACGGTGATCGATGGCCGATATAATGCTGATGTTTTTTTTTCTTTTATTGCATGTGATAAAACAATTCCATAATAAATGAGACACAAAAAATTATCTTCTTTTCTTTGGTAGATCTGCACTCTTATTATTTTAAATCAACAAATGTATCAAACAAAAAATTTTAATAAAAATCATAAAATATATATTTTTTAAATCAGTTAACACTTGCAGGATTGACTAAAGGGAAAGTGTGAATGTTTTTGTTTATCGGCCATGTGGGCACAGTTATAGGTTGATGCTGACTATTTCAAAATGACAGAAATCAGCCCTAAATCACTTAAAAAAAAAAACAAAAAAAAAAAACGATTTCAGTTACTTCATTAAAAATGATTAAAAATGCAACACAAAATAGATGGGCGACACGCCTTGCAATTTTATTTCCTCCAGAATCACCCACAAACCTCACCTTTGCCCCAAGACTGTGTGTGCCCTGGAGTGTCAAACTCCGGGATGACGCGAATGCCTCTCAGCCGGGCGAACTCAATGATCATCTTCACGTCAGCAGGCGTATACACATGTGTGTATGGGTGGTAAGCTCCCTGTAAACACAAGTCGATGAAAAAGCTCTTCAGTTTTGATGGATTGAGAGCTAGAGAATGTCTGTGTATGAAAAACAAAGAACCATGCTGACCTGCTGGCTCAGTTGTGGGAAAGTTCGGCTCAGGTAAGGGAAGGAGGGATCATCCACAATGTGCCAGTGGAATACATTGAATTTGTTCATCGCCATGGCTTCCTGTTTCAACAAGTAAACGATAAAACTTTCAGGCACAATGACACGAAAATGAGAAGACAAAAACAAGGAGGGCTAATTTACATACCAGATTAGCCAAGATGACTTTAATGGGCAAGAAGTGACGAGAGGTGTCCAGTAAAATGCCTCTATGTGCAAATCTTGGGAAGTCACTGATTGTGGTGGAATTGATGTTTTTCTATAGGGACAAAATCAGCCAGAGTCAGATCCAGGCCCACAGGGGTTGTTTTGGTGTGTCTTTTGGGTGAGCTCAAATGCATGCAGGTGCACACAGAAAAAAAGACCTTTGTTAATGCATTTAATATGCAGTTATTCAGGTTAGAATATTGCATTTAGCTTACAGCTCCATATGCATCTTCATACACCAACTGACTGAAAGTTTCCAGACCTATAAGAAAGGAAACAAGCCACATAGCAGTTCAAGAGAAATAAAACCCTCTATATGAAGCATGGTTGATTTTTGTGACACCATAAAATGTAACTTACTTTAAACTGCACAGCAATGTGTTATGTGTGCAGTATGCAAAGGTCCATTAAAATACACACAGGATGACACACACAGCATAGCAATCTTAATTTTCAAGAAGTGGCACCAAATTGGCATCACAGTGCAACACAAGGTATAAGAACATGAGACTTACACTTATGTGGTCTTGTACAAGGTTCAAGACCACACAGTGTGCATGTCTTGTACATCAGTCCAATAGCTCTTGGAGGCACAGGTTACGCATACAATTACAATTTATAAACACACAATCATGTTACACATGCAAATTTTATCTGTGCTTTAGTGTAGGTAATGATATGGGAGGTTTGTAGCCATTGCTTTGAAATGGCTCAACAACAACAGACGGAGAGCCTTACCACGCAGAGCTCCCCACACCTTTGGTGCTTTCAGTACAGCATATGGCTGGCCCACTGAGAGTTCATCTGTTGAGATAAAATAGTTTTGCACAGTTTTTTTTTTTTTTTTTTTTTTTTTGCAAAGG
>OMKZ01001658.1:9425-25530 GCA_900302535.1 Neoniphon sammara | reverse complement strand
TGTTGAGATAAAATAGTTTTTTTTTTTTTTTTTTTTTTTTTTGCTTTTGAGCAAGAGAGTTTTCTTCTTCTATTTACAGTAGTTTTCAGTCTTGTCACAGCTCTGCAAGGGGTTAACTGACAGATAACGTCTTAATCTTTGGAAGGTAGCAGGGCTTTAGATCTAGATTAACTTTGTTTACCCTTACAGGTCCTTGGCAGATCTGAACACATTTGCTTTGACTGTAGCACCTCAGAAGTATAGAAACAGTATAAGAAAAACAGTATAAACTATAAAAACAAATGTCTCATGTCACAAAGCAAAATATTTTTTTTCTATATGCACAGAAATATGACATGTCACAGGATGAACATTCAGATCAATCTGCTGATTATGGCCCTCAATAATACTCAGAGTATGCTACTTAGTCAACTTCCGTGTAGATAAACGGATGAGTGGGCCAATGAGGAAGAGAGGACTCACATGACTCGTCAGATGTCAGGCTGGGGTAGCGATCACACTCAGAGTCACCTGATGTGATCCACACCTGTAACTCGGCTAATTCAGATGGGCCTGCTCCCCTGTTTCTTAAGTTGCTCGGTTTTCTTACACTGCCAAACATGTATTCGTAATACCTGTCGAGAGATAAAAACAAAACTTAGGCTAATCGCAGATGCACTTCCAAGTTTGGGAATGAAGCTTTACTAGTTCTCTCTCACACAAAAGAGAAAGAGAAAGCAAAAAAATGCACCAACTTTTGGAAACAGACAAGATATCTTCTTACCTCCTATATGCATTTTGCAAAAGGCTGCAGCTTGGGCCTGCGGATGACTCTTTGGCGTCAACAATTTTAAAGCTAGCACTGCTTAACTTGAATGAAACCGCTGACATACTGAGTTTCTGTGGCAGAGGCCACAGAGATCCGTATTTTGAAGGCTCGTAAACAAGCTCATCCTCTGCGTCCATGTCTTCGAATTGAAGTCCCTGGCAAATGCCAATTGCCAGCAATAAAACTGCAAATCGCAGAGTCTCCATCATTTTCCCTGTGGCCATTAAAAACAGAAGATCATCTGGTCAAGTCTGCCCACGGAGCTCCGTGTTATTTTAGAAGTTATGGAGGCGGGGCTTACAATGCGGAAATAAAGACTATAAGATTTAAAGGGGAACCCATTTCTTTAGAGCACACACACGGATTTTATATCTGCTGGTATTTGGATATAGTTCATTCTTAAGAAATTAAAATAAACACTTAAAATAAAAGGAGTATTTTGCAGAATGGTATCAGTATGGGAACATACAGTAGCCTATAGATAGCAGCAAATATATCTAAGCAACAAAAAAACAACATACAGTATATTATTCATTTATTTATTTAACCTTTATTTAACCAGGAAATCCCTTGAGATTGATATCCCCTTACGATGGAGACCTGGCCAAGATAGCACATCATTTACAAGGATCAAGGATCAAACAAGGATTACAGACAAGCACACATAGAAACAGAGACAAAATTTAGATCCAGTTCATATAAAGCAGTAGATCTATATCTATAGATAGATAGTTTTGGGATGATGGCTTCATATTGGCTACACCAATAATTAATCCAATCCTTTATGTTGTATTCCAAAAATCTTTCCTGCTAAGTTAATTCCCCACTACCCTTTCCCCATTTGTCCTTAATGAGCTTGAGAACCAGCTTTACCACAGCTTGCCAGCTTTTCCTGGCTATGTCTGTCCTGCAATACCAGTGCCCTTTTTTTCTAGTGGTGTTGCTTTGTGCCATACCAGTGTGTTTCATGCCAAGCCCAGTTGGCCTGCTTGACCCCATTGCACTCGCCCTACAATATCTCTATGTCTTTGTGCCAACGGCGCCTACTGAACTGCTTCTTTAGCAGCACCTATTTCCACACAGCAGCTTCAATGGGTGCTGCACTTCTTTGTGCTGAGTCTTTAAATTCTGTTTGCATTGAATTCAGTCTTTTGGGGTATTAAGAAATATTGGTTAGCAGAGGTAATACAAGGATCTCCTTCTCATACACTGCTAATACAGCATGAGACTCCAAACCATTTCCAAAGCCAAAGCCATTTCCTGACATACAAGCTAATCATTGTAAATTGTCTACCTTTGTTATGGGTGTCTCATTCACCATATGAACCTGGGCATCCAACTGAACATTAAATACTAAATATTTAGTTTGACTGGTACCACTGACCGCTCTGCACCTCTATTTACTTCCAAATGTGACTGCTGGATCTGTACTTTATCCCCAACACTCCCACTGCACTATCCTCTTATTCTGAAGTGTTGCCTTTGGCTTGTCTACCACAGTTTAGAAGAGTATTGGAGCAAACAGTTCCAATATAATCTTTTGAAGAGTCTAGAGTAATTGGTATTATACTTAGCAGACATGATGAGAATTAGATATGAGATACAATCCTGAATATGCTTTGAGTCGCAATGAACAGTGAAGCTCCTGGCTGCTCTGAGCATTTGGCTCAGCATTAGCTGGTGCAGTTTCATTTTTATGTTGTCAGATTTCCGGGCAAAGTGTAATCAAAAACATTCTTCAGGAGAATATTCAACATTACTATTCACTGCAGAATTAATATAATCACTGACACTGAATGGGTTTGTAGGGTTATATTATCTGCAGTGTGAGCATTAATCAAGTTCCTCATATGTAGGTGCCTGAGGTGCCTGTTGCACCTCTCTGATGATCACTGGTGTCTGCCTTCAGCCAATTATCATTACCTGTGGCAGCAAATTAGGTTGCAAAAAAGAAAAGACTTTGAGCTCCCCTTTGTATATCCTGGGCGGGGCAGGGGAGGCTTCAACTGGACTGGCACACTATGGGAATAATCCAGTAGAGCTGCATTGCTTGTCTGGTGTTTGCTCATCTCTGGTCTACAGCAAGTAAGAGCCCTGACAAGGATGAGTTTCTTCACTAATGTGTCTACCTTCTATGTATGGTAAATAAAAAGTGCCTAACTGGTTCCTATACAGAGAAACAGGGGAGAGGCACAGTGACTCATGACAGTGATAAAGACCCATTCACATTTAGAAGGATGACTATAAACTGTTACAATATTGTTGCTCAAACATTCACGCTACAATTTCTGTGGTTAGTTCCTTGTCAGATAAAGTCAAAAAAACAAATCCACCCTCTTGTATCTTAGAAATCTGATTTGAATGGTGGAAATCTTTTATTGTTGTCTCTACATTCAAAAAAATGGCTCTGGTATAGAGCCAGAAATATTGTTACAGTTATTATTTTGGATGTTTTTATAGTTGTTGCTGGTACACAAACATTGCATAAATTTATGAAATCTTTTTTAGTCATCATTATCTTTACAGTTATCATTCTAGCTGTGAGTGGGCTTAAGAAACTCCTCATCTAACAACACTCATGCTAGGTAAGAGCCAAAGACCATTAAGAAACAAGAGGAGGCCTTTGAAGGCAAAAAATAGACACTGATTCTGGTGGCATGTCAGCAGTATCAGCCCCTCTCCTGTCTCCATTTCTCAGGAGAGGAGGCAGGCGGCTCTAGCGGAGGAGGCTGATTGCAGTCGGAGGAGGCCTCGCTCCTGCTAGGTCGCTGATGAAGTGCAAGCCTCCGAGGTGTCTCTAAGGTGAAGCAGGAGTGATTAGAGGAGAGCGCGACACAAGCCGAGCAGCTCCCTGAGCGGTCCCTGCTCCATCAGTGACTTGCTGCGCAGGGAGGAGGACTGCAGGCTTATCCACAGCATCTATCAAGGCAGCATCATGTGCAGCTGAGTGTCATCCTTGGCCACTGTTCATCACACACCTTTTCCTGTGCATGTAGCTCATAGCCAGTTTGATGAAAGGGGGTTTTGGTGAGGCGTAATGTGACTTATACATGCTAGATGTGGTTTGGCAGTGTCTTTCATTTGATTGACTGACAGCATATGATGCATTCTCAATGAGGGTGTCATATGTGGCAGAGTAGGCTGAAGGCAAAGCTGTGTGAGGGTGAAGCCTGTGTGAAATACATAAAATATGAATTGGTCTAGGATCCTCAAAGGTGCTAAGGGAAACAGAGTGGCAGCAGGGTAGTGGAAGGACAGATGTAGTCACTAGTGGGATAAGAAGGAGAGGGGATGACTCTTAAGTGAATGTGAGATGAATTGTTGGACATGTATGTGCTTTTAATGCAGCCATGGGCTCATTTGCCATCTCCCAACCGGCATGCTCACTGCACACATGAGCAAGCACTGATGGCCTACTAATTTTCAGCGTGGTTGGGATATCAGTCAGGATCTCTGTCTTGGTCTTTAACCAACTGGCTTATTTCACCACTGCTCTTGTTTTGCTGCTTGAGTAGATTTCTGTTTTGCTTTTACTTCTGCTGGAGTGATTGTCTTGGGATTGACCCCTGTTTTCACTTCAGTTTTTTGGACATGAGACTATAGTTTATCATCACATGATGGATACAGTAAATTGGTCACATTTTTCTTAACTGATAGTGCAATTTTAGTAAGAACAAGATAAAACGGAATTAATTCTCTTACTTTGGTGAACGACACTTACTTAACACAATTATTTGCAAATAAATACATTTTGTAATAAAGGCTGGCATGGTGGTGGTGGTGGTGGTGATTATGATGATCAAAATGATCATGGTTCAAGGTCTCATAAAGCTCAATTTAAATGACATGTTAGACAGCAAAGTGCAACAAACCTGACAAAGGAAAAAAATTACTAAAAATCAAGGCAAGTCTGTTGTGAACAACTGAGCTTTGAATTTTGACAGCAATTACTAATATATTTACCATTACAATTATACTATTATAATTACATTTTATTTTAGATAGCTTATTTTGTTTTAAACAAGTCCTATTAAAATACTCAGTGCAACTGAGTAAAATGTTTTTACTTGTTTCTCTACATCCGCTCATGCTGTTCAACAGTACCTTCAACAGTACCTTGCAAGTCACTATAGGTCCTAGTAATACAGCATTTTGTCCACTAGGTGGCTCTGATGTCATGTAGGAAGGATTTGCTGTATTAGTGACTGCTCTATACAACTAAATACTGTATATTTATTGACTGACTGCATATAAATAAAACAACTGGAAATAAAAGTGCCTGACTGTTTTACATTTTTGTCAGTGGAGGACAAACCATTTTTTAAAGTTTTTAAAATGTATTTATTCATTTTTCATTTTGAATGGAATATGTTATGTCAACACCCACACACATGATTTGACAGTCACATGAACATGATGACATGTTGCATGCTTGTATGTAACAGTAATGAAAAAAACAAAGAAAGAAAGGAAAGAAAGAAAAAAAAACACCAACACACTAACAGAACAGAGCTGGCTGGCTCATAGAGAGACACACTCAGCAACATAGAGGCAAAATTGCACTGCCAATACTAGACAACTTCAACGAAAAACCACTGTATTCCTACATGACTGTGGTATTCAGCAGTGAGTAGCCTAATCTTTTAAGACTTAGTGGTATTTTCTGTCACCTCTGGCATCACAGTTTGTTTTTCTGTGATATAACTAAGCATAATGAGAGAAATAATTAGAAACGTTGAGAAGACAGTTTGCTCTTCATATTTCCTCAGGCATGTTCTTCCAGATTTTAGGGGCTGGATGCTGGTTGCACATGCTCGATCATGTTAATTTAGGCAAGACTTTGAACAGTTACTGAAAATAATGAAAATTAGTTTATTTTTTATTTATTTATTTATTTATTTTGGCCAAGTTTCACGTGCATCCAGACCAAGTGATGAATTCGCCTCTTCACATCTTCCATGGAGTGATTCCCTAAGTGGGATCTGGGGACTTCCAGGGGTTCCTGAGGGAGGGTAGTAAGCTTGTGCAGTCCGTGTAATGTTTCAAGTAATTGGACAAGCAAGGGGTCCCTGGTCTAATGCATGTCTAATTGTGGGTCTTTGACATGAACAAGTTGGGGAGACTCGGCCTTCTTAGTGGACCCACTTTTGCCTCGGTATTAATTTGCATACCCCTCCCACTTTATTTCCTGCGCGAGGCGATGGTCCTCCCCTTTCCCACTGTAAACACACCCATTGATTTCAAGCAGGGAAGTCGGGGAGCGCAGGAAGGGGGCAGCCAGAGAGGAGCAGCACCGCTGCGGGGACATTTCCTACCATCGATCACCAAGTGTAGTCCGTCTATTTAAGCGGAGCCGTGAATTATCTCATGCAGCATTTGTAGAAAACCCAGTGTAGGCCATCATCCGGAGAATAGGGAACCATCCTGATTGAATATCCTCTTAGCATTTCGGAAATAACCAAGGAGTTACACTCCCGAGCGCAAGGTTTGCATCGTGGCTCTTTCAGAAGTGGCATGTTCGAGGGATAAAGCGGGCAGAATTGAACTCCTACTTTCACCCAAAGAGGTATGGCACAAGCAAATTAATATTAGGTTATTATTTCTATTTAGCATTACTTTACCAGTCTTTTGTATCCCTTTATGAACAGATAGGCTGCGTTGTATGTGGCTGATTTCAGTAAAATCTGATGATAGCAGAGCAATCGCCTATACACAGATGTTGTGTCTCCCCTTGAAAACACATGCAAGCTAGGAAGAAAGACTGGATATTCACTGTTATCTCACATCACCGTTCCTTTATATAAAGCATGCTACAAATTCCCCGTTTCCCCATCATTATGCATTTTACTTTTATAGCCCAAGTGCAGATTTTAATGGATTAAAACGTCTGGAGCATCAGGTGTGACAAGTCCTCCTTGCTGATGTTTCATCAATGTCGCTAATTTGATAAAGGACAAATCTCCAGTGGTTTGAACACAGTTAACCTCGCCTGCAGAGATGCTGACAGCTGGTTCAGCTGTGAGAATGAATCTGCTACATCACAATTAGATTCAATTTGAAGACACTTTCAGCCATGCAGATGGCACGTGACAAGACTGGCCATCCATGGTTGATAGCGTGTCTGGTTCTCTTGAATGTTCTTTCTTTTAGTAGCAGGTGTATATGACTGGCCCATATAGCATGGTGTTTACTTTTGAAAGTCTCTCCCTCCCATCTCTCTTCCTGTATACATGGTCAGCTGTGAACACCTGGCAGTGATTTTAAACAGATTCCAGCCAGTCATTCCTCAGACACAGTCCAGAGACTGTGTGTGCCTCTTTGTGTGTTTTATGGCTGTGGCATGTATGTGTTTGCGCCTGTGTATCTGTTTTCTGTAAGTGGATGAAAAGGACAATTCTCACACCCCCAAACCCACTCAGTCTGACACTGACATCAGGATCTTGTTCTCAGGGCACTTTGGTGGGACTGTTCTGATATTTAGGACTGTAGCAGACAATAGTCTGGGAACAAGTTTATGTCTTATTATGAAAACAGATTATTGCGCATAATAACATTGGTTGCTTTATATATTGCTACTGCAACCAGAGACATTGTATTTACTGTGAATGTGCATTTGTATTTTATGTTTTCCTTTAGTCCATATGCCTTCTGAAAATTCAAATCTCCAGAGTAACGTCACATTTGCCACGCTTAATGCTCTACTACCACTACTGTTACTACTACTACTACTACTATTACTACTGGTGATAATAATAATAATAATAATAATAATAATAAAGTACTGTGTACAAAACGTGTATTTAAACAAATAATTGACAGAGTATGTCATGGAACTGTATTGATGACAATACAGTTATGTATAAAGATAACACTACACGCTTGAAATCCTTCTCAGTAACTGACCAAACAGTGATTACTACACACCCCATCAAATTGAAGGCAAAAGAACAATGGATACTATAGTTCATTAACACATTCTTAGAAAAATTCAGAAACTCCAAGACACAAATTAACCACATTTTACATAATTTGAGCCACACGTAATTATCAGTTAAATAAAGTTTGTAGAAGATTTCAGTTGAATCTTAATACTAATTGTATTTCTTCAGGCAGGCTATCTAAAATTTAAGAGAAAATGCAGACTGAAAATACTTGATCATATTTTGTTTTCAAGAAAGGCTTCGAACAGGGGAAATGTTATCTGCAGACCTAAGCCTATATTTACACGCATTGAACAACTGTGGGCTATATTTTCTAAGGGGCGTGCTACTTACTACTACTACCCTATGCAAAAACTTTGTGTGTAAGTGCAAGACTGCCAACTCTGGCCCTTTGCACCAACAGATTTTTTCAAATATATTTGATTTTGTTGCTGTAGTCCAGTTTGACTTAGAAATAGTGTTTAAAATTGCCTAGTGTGACCTAGGCTTTATTTGTCATCCTCTCTACCTCTTGTGCCTGTGAAAAAGTGACAGTAGCTTTCTCAGGGTGAGAAATTAGGATGCTTCTGACTGGGATTTTTCATTGTGCAAAAAACAATGTGCAATTATGGGTAAAATTGCCCTGTTTTGGTTTAGTAAATCAGTGAGTAACCTATTTCAGTAATCTCCTTATCCATTTTTTCGACCCACCATTGCATTCCTCAAAATACATATTAATTGGGTTAAGCTTGCGACGGTTGTGCTGTCACATGTCTACTCATTTCTACATACAGTATGTCCATCTATTATAATCTATCAACAATCTTTATCCCAATGTAAAAAAAAAAAAACATTAGAGTTTCTGAAATAACACAGTCAATTGTCATTTAAAAAGTCTACATTTTTCTTTGCAAAATGTTACCAAGCCAAAATGTTACTAACCCAAACTACAAAATTTTATTGGATTTTGAAAATTACAACTTTAGTTTCTCCATGGATCCAAAAAGGTCACTCTAAGAGCTTCCAAGAATGGTGTTCCCAAGAGCCCAAGCTATGATGTAATTCTTGAGGAACTTTATGCATCTTACGGGTGTTTGTATCACCTCGAGGCTCAGTGAAGCAGAGCCACTAATTGCTAGTGTGTGTTGGATCAATGATCTTTGGGTAAGCCATTGTGATGAAGCTATGACCTGTTCAGTTTACTTCTGGTAACTGATTGATGTAAGCTGTAAGATTGCTGTAAAAAGCTGTAAGATTGCATCGTAGATGGTTGGTTAACTGCAGGAGATAGCTCAATAAAACAGCTTCTAGTCACTATTAAAATGTTTCATAAGCTGTTCAAAAATCAGACTTCTTTGTCTTCATCCAAAGGATGTGAATATGTTCATTTCTTGGTCCAGGTAAATAATATTAGCTTTGTATAAATAAGCTAATTTAGCTACAACATTAAAACCCTCTCGCTTTCTCACTCACTCAGCCGCTATCAGTTCCACAGTTTAGGTTCCAGGGGTGTAGGCTCAAGCTGGCATGCATGGCAAGTGCTTTAAATTTAGTACTGCATGTTCACACGGACCCGCAGTTTGTTATTTCCATGAATAAGAGTGACACCAACACAGCTACCCTGAGTGTCTGGATTTCTAGAGGTAGAAACATTAGATAAAGGAGCTTGATGTGATGTTAGATTCACTAAAATGTAATCATGTGCCTGGAAGTGAGTTAGTCCAAGAAAAAAATGAAATGAAACAAATAAAACTTGCTGAGATAACATTAAGAAGACCAAAGTTGACAGTAATAGTTAGATCTAGGCCTAAATGATCTTGCGATAAATGTACCATGGTCCTAGTTTGATAATCTAATCCTTCACTGGGAGAGAGCATTGCGAAGATCCCTTGGAGTGTCTGATGCATTTGATTTACATATGTGATGCAATGGATGTTGGACCGCATGTTTTATGGTGCAGTGATAAGCAGAAATGGGAAAAAGTGGGTTTAGGTGTCCTCTCTCAATAGGCTGTGTTTACAGATTTTTTGTTGGAATCCCTTATGGCACTTGGCATCTTTGAAACTTTAAAGAAGAGGGTAAAAGGGAGCTCTTATCATTATTAAATTTGATTGAGAGACCTATAGACGTTCTGGAATTGGAGTGGTAGACCCAGAAATCCTGAAACTGGCATGAGGCAGGGAGTTGAAATTGCTGTAAAATTGGTTGAGAAAGATGACATGCTCTGGATGTAGGTCAGGGAGGGACTTGACATCTCTGGAAATAGAGTGCAACAGGCACCTGACAAACATCTCTAGAAATTGGATGGAGGAATGTGGGACCTCTGAGAAAGGAAAAAAGAAAGTACCCCTCAAGAGAAGGGCGAAAGGAGCTGTAATTCTGTGGAAGGAGAAAGGGGTAAATTCTGTGCATTTCTTGGTGGTTTAAATGGCCCTGGTCTTTCTGTCTTGTCTTGTTTCTTGGACACTACTGCAGAAGGAATTTGTGTTAAGTTGTGTTATCGCTAAAGGAGTGGGATCAGTACCTCTTGGAGTCGGAAGTGGAAAAGCCTCCTGTTATCTGTGAAAAGACAATTGTTATCTTTCTGACCTTCACAACTCCCAGTCTTAAGCTGTTTGGCAACTTTGAATCCCTGTTTCTTTCTCTTAATAGCTCTGGCTCTTGGGAAGGAGCCAGTGCCCTCTACAAGCAAATGCACAGCATTTATCATATGATTAATATGAATATCTTAATGGAGAGCCACAGACATGTTAGGGAGACGTGCACATGCGGAGAAGGACAAGGCTTATCAGTGACAGAAAAAGGACTTGTAGGATGGACAGCATTAATAGTAGGAAAGGACTAGAGGAGTAGGGATCTTCAGTGAGTGTAGAAGGAGGTAGGCTTAAGATGGAAGATACATTCTTTTAATACGCTAATGGTCTCACCCCTCTGCTTAAGCTCTCTCTTGACAGCACAAAGCTCTCATCATGTCATCCTTGAAAGCTTCCGTGCTCTTTTGCAAAAAACTCATTAATATGATGCGAGCCTTTCAGCTCTTCTCACTGTTTTAATCAAGTTGTTCTTAAACTGATATCGTTGGACTAAGATGTGAATGATTTTTATTGAGAGATATGACTTGGTTGTTTTTTTCATGTCTCTCATGTCCATTGATTGCAAACGTTTTTATAGGTGAAGCAAAACTTGAACATGTACCATTGACATTCAGGGTTTCAGGGTTATGCTAATAAGTCTTATAAATGTACTAAAATCATTTAACAATTTCTATTAATTTTGTAAATGCAAACAAATAAATACAAATAAAATGAAATATATAAATGTTAAGGGACCTTCCTAAATTATGTGTAGGTAATCTCAAAATATTGAGCAGTAAAAGAATCTGAAATATTTCACATAGAACTGAGCCTTGCCATATGAGTAAATCAAATATCACAATATTTTTGACCAAATACTTGTGAATCATTACTGTGATGATACTGGAGTAACGACTCTTGGTGCTTTCACAAATTATTTAGCCAATGAGATTTTTTATAAACAACCATTGATAATATGAATATAACGACTAAGATGGTAATGGCAAATCATAGAACAGCTAGAACAGGTTACAACAGTTAGAACAGTTAAAAAATGCATAACTTTGCTGTAATGTAGCCTTTAAAACCACAAGAATGCAACACTTTTGCCATATCACAATGTTATGATATCTAGACTTAAATCATGATATTGATATAATACTGATATATTCGCCAGCCCTAATTCCACATGATAAATTCTATCAAAATTTAGCTGCAGAATTTCTCAGGAACATCAATCTGAATCTAAATCTGAACAGCAATCTGAATCTGAAATCTGTAAAATAGATATGATATTTTAAATATGAATTATAGCTAAGAATTTTTTTTTATCTTTTCTTTTTCAGGATTCAATGAAAATGTCCGTGTGCGTCCATGAGAATCGAAAGTCTCGTGCCAGCACTGGCTCTATGAACATCTACCTTTTCCACAAGTCATCTTATGCCGACAGTGTACTTATGCACCTCAACTCATTGCGGCAACAAAGGCTTTTCACAGACGTCCTGCTTCATGCTGGTAGCCGTTCTTTCCCCTGCCATCGTGCTGTGTTGGCCGCCTGCAGCCGCTACTTTGAGGCCATGTTCAGTGGTGGGCTCAGGGAGAGCCAGTCCAGCGAGGTAGACTTTCGTGATTCCATCCACCCAGAAGTCTTAGAGCTACTGCTGGATTATGCATACTCTTCACGTGTGGTCATCAACGAAGAGAATGCAGAGTCACTACTGGAGGCTGGGGACATGCTGGAGTTCCAGGACATCCGAGATGCCTGCGCTGAATTTCTAGAGAGGAACCTTCACCCATCGAACTGCCTTGGCATGCTATTGCTGTCTGACGCCCACCAGTGTACCAAGCTGTCAGAGCTGTCCTGGAGCATGTGCCTCAGCAACTTTCCTGCTATTTGCAAAACAGAGGACTTTCTCCAACTGCCCAAAGACATGGTGGTGCAGCTTCTGTCACATGAGGAGCTGGAGACAGAAGATGAGAGGCTGGTTTATGAAGCTGCCCTCAACTGGGTCAACTATGATCTGGAAAGGAGGCATTGCCACCTCCCAGAACTCCTGAGAACGGTCCGCCTGGCCCTGCTACCCGCCATCTTCCTCATGGAGAATGTCTCCACAGAAGAGCTGATCAATGCCCAGGCCAAGAGTAAGGAGCTGGTGGATGAAGCCATTCGCTGCAAGCTGAAGATCTTGCAGAATGATGGTGTAGTTAACAGCCCCTGTGCTAGGCCAAGAAAAACCAGCCATGCCCTCTTTCTGCTGGGAGGGCAGACCTTCATGTGTGACAAGCTGTACCTGGTGGACCAGAAAGCCAAAGAGATCATTCCCAAGGCAGACATCCCCAGCCCCAGGAAGGAGTTCAGTGCCTGCGCCATTGGCTGCAAGGTCTACATCACAGGTGGGCGAGGCTCAGAGAATGGTGTGTCCAAAGATGTATGGGTCTATGACACCATCCATGAGGAATGGTCCAAGGCAGCACCTATGCTCATTGCCAGGTTTGGTCATGGCTCTGCTGAGCTGAAACACTGCCTCTATGTGGTCGGAGGTCACACAGCAGCAACCGGCTGCCTCCCAGCTTCTCCCTCCGTGTCACTCAAACAGGTGGAGCAGTTTGACCCAGTGGCCAACAAGTGGACCATGGTGGCTCCACTGAGAGAGGGTGTGAGTAATGCAGCAGTGGTCAGTGTCAAGCTCAAGCTCTTTGCCTTTGGAGGAACCAGCGTAACCCATGACAAGCTACCCAAGGTGCAGTGCTATGATCCACAGGAAAACCGATGGACTGTGCCCGCATCCTGCCCACAGCCCTGGCGTTATACAGCTGCTGCAGTCCTGGGAAACCAGATCTTTGTTATGGGCGGGGACACAGAGTTCTCAGCATGTTCTGCTTATAAGTTTAGCAGTGAGAACTACCAGTGGACTAAAGTGGGTGATGTGACGGCCAAGCGTATGAGCTGCCAGGCTGTGGCATCGGGGAACAAACTGTACGTGGTGGGTGGTTACTTTGGCACGCAGCGGTGTAAGACTCTGGACTGCTATGACCCCACACTGGATGCTTGGAACAGCATCACCACTGTGCCATACTCCCTCATTCCCACCGCTTTCGTCAGCACCTGGAAACATCTCCCTGCCTGAGTCCCATAACCTCTGTCCACCCCCATCCATGAGGTAAGGAGAATATGCTCTGCAACTGGCTTATGTCTGTATATCTGTCTCAGGGGATAAAAAGAATGCATACTAAATGTGGGTTTTACAGTTAGTCATAAAAAACAGTATACTTTCTTGTCACATATCCCTTTTTCAGTGGACTTATTGACCTTCACTGAGAGAGAAACAACGCTTAGAAGAGAGAATAATTTAACCAAATACCCAGCTCATTTGTGAAACACATCATTTTATTATAATAAAGCAATGTAGCACAATCAGAAATAGAAAGTGAAAGATGGCAAAATCCCAAATATTGTCTGCCCATCCATTGCACTGTTTACTAAGACAAAGATCCTTATTAAATTATGCTCAGTATGGATCGAGTAATAAGAATGGAGTATGATTGGGCCAAGACTGTACAGAGCTCTCAATACTAACCAGCTGATAAAAAAAATAGCTATCTTATCTATCTATCTATCTATCTATCTATCTATCTATCTATCTATCTATCTATACATATATGCATATATATGTATGTAGGGGGCAGAATGTGTTCTGTATGGCTCATACTGACAAGGTGGCAGAAAGGCGAAAGTTCCAGGACGGGTGGGTGGGGGTACCGAAAGTAGAGCTGATAGGGGATTGTGTGTGTTGGTTAAGTGAGTTATGACGCTGTGGGCTTGGGCCAAAGGACACAGAGGGTAATTGAAACAGAATAGAATACTTTTATTGTTCCTGTGGGGGAAATCTCTCTAAGAGGCAAGGGGGCTGACCAATTAGACAAGCCACACACCAGCAGGCTACAGCATCCTATTGAGGCTAATCCACTCTCAATCGCCCCCCCTTTGACGAGGTTATGGTCTTGCGCTGGGTGAGAGGGAGGCAGCCAGCAAATCAGGCAGTGTGGGAGACCATTGATCTTCAGTTACAGTCTGGGGTGACTGAGAAGAGATGACAGCAGGAGAAGTAACGAGGGAGAGTTGTAGGACGGACACACACACACGCACACAGACACACACATCATCCTTGCACATCATCCTTGATAGTAGCGTTGCCGGCACTGGAAGTGAAAATTTACTGTTGAGCTGTGCAGTCTCCCCCACCTCCATCTACGTCTCCTTGGCCTCATTCTAACCCTGCTCTCCTTCTCTGATGATAAACAGGCCAGACGTATGTGGAGCATGGCTAGTCAGTTGGCAAACCTGATCATTCTGCACACTGCAGGCTGCAGGGTCACAAGCCTACTCTTTTTGAGACTCACATCACAAACACAAACACACACTGACCCATAAACCCACACTCCCACACAAATGCACGCACCGACATTAGCAGTGTTTTCATCTAGATGTTGAAATTGCTGCCTGCCCTTAACTCTGCAGAGAGTGAGGGAGAGAAGAAGAGTGACTGTCCAGCTGTCCAGCATAGCACAGTCTCCCATTTGACAATGCCAGGGAGCAGCTCAGAGCAGCTTCACTGCTGTGATACTCTGATGCTCCTCCACTCCCCAGGACGAAATATTTTTTGACTTCTAATTCCTTTTCTCTCCAGTGACTCAGCTCTGAAAAGGAGAGACTAGAGTGAGGGCTTTAACTATCTCTAAGCCAAGGCAACACAACGTTCAGTGAAGTCTATAATCCTGCCACTAATTTAATACAGAATTTGTTTTCTGTGTGCCGGCCTGTCATGGCAACTGACAGTCTATTGAACACAGTGAAAAGACCAAATATGTGGGAATGGAGAGGAAGGCTTGCTGTTTAGGGATGAAAGGGGAAAAGAGGTATGTTTTACCTAACAGGAGGAGACAGTGCTGCGGGAAAAAGAAGTTCTCTCCTATTTTCACACCTTTTCTCAGTTTTTCCCCAGGAGAGCGATTCAGACTAGTCTAAAAACTCTTTTTCATCTCACATTTTTTTCTGGTAAATACAACATGATACACAGGGCAACATGAATTAATGCATACACCTTTTTTTCCAATCACTGACTGTGTTTGACAGCCTCTACAAACACACTAGACTAGAGTAACTTGATCAGCTTCATCTACACGGAAATTCCCACCTGGTTAAACCGCCTGGGTCGCCCTTTTACAAATATGTCACACGACCTTTAGCCCAGTATTTAGACGTAGATGGTTGATGCAAACATTTCATCCAAGCACAAGTGATGTGGCCTGTTTAGTGAAATGGTTTCCAGTTAAATGAATAGAAGATGTCCATATATGTGTTTTTTTTAAATCACTCAATACAATTTGTAGAGGAGAACCTGCTGCTCAAAGCCATTTTTCCTCTGATGCACATGTAACAGTGAAGTTGCACTACTTTTCACACTACTAAACAGAATAAAAAGTGGAAGTGAACAGTAAAGGCCACTCCAGTGTTCAGGCTACTTTAAATTAGACTTGAATGGATACTACATACATAGTAACCATAGTAACTGTTTAATAATTCACTTACAGACAGTAACGCTTGAATGATCCAAGCTGGGATCCAAAGCATGGTTCGTTTTCTGGATTTTCATTGATTTATGAGAGATGCTCATTGCAACCTCAAGACAGATTTAGGCTTTATCAGTAACAAGTCAGAATGATAATGGGTCTCTATAGTGACTGAGCTGACTGCGTGCTGCAAAGGGATCTTTGGGCGTGGTTAGTTGCCCGTCATGTCCTCC
>OMKZ01001657.1:5756-16118 GCA_900302535.1 Neoniphon sammara | reverse complement strand
TTAAATTATTATAAAATATTTAATAAAATATTTTCCCACATGCCCCAAGTGCAGTCTATGTATCCAGATAGTTTCTGTCTGATTTGGCCAGGTTTTCAGTCTGTCTCCCATCACCCAATGAGGCTGGATGGGTATTGTTTTGTTGAGCTCACACTGTCAGAAATTTTCATGAAAAACTCAATGGCAATAGCTCTTTCCAAAAACAATGACACCAATACCTAGAATGATCCACAGCCATTGGAGGCAAAGAGTTTCGCTAGGAGCTATTTCCTAGGAGCTATTTCCTGCAGAGGAACATCAGCAAACTCTAACTGTGACTCCAATGAGTATTAAACAGAAGTGAATAGATACACTTTGCCGGAGTTCTTCACACTTAATTGAATCTATTTTGGGTGAACTGTACCTTTAACCCCTTGCAGCTCAAAATAGATATAAAACCCATATGGCACGACAGACTGCAAGGCCCCACACAAGTTGAGACAGCGAGTTGAAGTGAAGACAGCATCTTCAACAAAATCACTACGCAAACGAAGCCAGTTGTTGGATGACAGTGCTTCAGCGAGGCAGGTGCCATGCTGCAATCACGAACTGAGTCTTTAATAGACTACATCCTCTTCTTTCACGGTCTGCTCGCTATATTAGGCTCTTAGTGGCTCTCTGTGGTTTTGCATGATTTGAAAAGTTCTGGCATCACATTAGTGGCTGGTGTCTCCTAATCCCATTTGCTTTGTGGTTAGAGACAGGGTGCCAGCCGAGCCACTCGGCTGAAAGAATAGGGAATCCGTGCTTTATAAGAGGCAACCCTAATTTAATTGACATCACTGGTCGGATTTAATGGATTTTACCTGGTGAGCCTGCAAATTGAATATTTGAGGGCACATTAACCACTTCTGAGTTTTTGAAGAAAAGAAAAGGTGCAAATTTTCATTCTGTGAACATTTGGTAACAAGATGGTGACATACGGGAGATTATAATCTATTTTTTGAGCTGCAGGAGTCGCAATTTGATTCGGCTTTGGCAAAGCCCTGTTCCTCTTGCCTGTGGTTTGGGCTTTCATCTCCCCCTTGCCATTTGATGCACTTCACCACAGTTTCTCTGTCAGGCACACGCACATATATCTTTATCCCTTTACACACCTTAGCCCTCCCGACTCCTTGTCTTGTCTTTTTCTTGAACTTCTTGCTGTGTCACCTCCTCGTGCTTTTCCTCTGAGGCGGTTGTTTTGTTTTTTCCCCCCGCCTCTCTGTCTCTGTTTACTGCTTTTTGCACGAGGGAGGCGTCTCTCCTTCCCCTGCCTTCTCTGTAAAGGTCAGTGAGTCTTGGATGAAGATGTGTCGATCACATGAGCGCCATAGACTGACAGCTAATTTACATCAAAGCAGTTTGTGGGCGAGGGAGGCCGAGCTGCAGAGCACCCGGGGCCTTCTTGTCGCTCTGTGGATTCTCCGGTATTTATCAGGCTCGCTGATTTACTGCATGGAGATGCAGCCCTGCAGTCTGCTCTCCTTATGGGAAGTGTCAACACACCCCATATATCTGCTGTAACCACCATTCATAAGGCTACAGAGAGAGGAGAGAAGCAGAAATTAGCAAACGCCACGTTGTAGGAACATCTGTCATTTCTAAAGCAGCATCTTCTGATGTCTGCGTCGGTTGATCTTGTCCATGCTCCTCTCTGTTCCTTTTCTGCCCTCTTCCCTCGCCTGCTCCCCTCTGCCAGTTTTCTAAACATGGTTTGCATTGATTTATTCTCTTCCACCAATTAAAAGCAATTTTGTGAGCATTAGAGTAAGCCATGCCGGGGGCCGTTTACCGCGGCAGGCTGTTCATTACTTCATTGAGCGTGTGTGTGTGGCTGTGAGTGAGTGTACCCACTTGTGTCTGTATAAACTCCTGAATGCCTTTGTGATGCCTATATCCCTCTGTGAGCGTACCCGTGCGTGTGTATATGCGCGCCGGTCTGCCTGTGCGGGCATGTGTGTGTGTGTGTTTGCATGCGCGTGCAGATTTCCACTGGTTTTCATGTGTGCATGAGCAGATGGGTGCCGGTGTGTATCAGAGATTCCTGGCACGTGCAGGGCATTAGTTTTCTGTTCTCGGGCTAAATCCTCATGTTGTTGAAGCGGTGTCAGTCGCCTCTGCTGCCACACAATGCTTATCTTTTACCAACTCCCATACCCCCAGTTGGGAAGAGGGGGGTGGGGGGGGTTATTAAAGAGGAAAGGAAGCGACTGGCTGGTGTAAATAACCCTGGGCTCTGACAGAGGGTTAAGACTCAGACGCCACAATGAATACCAAGTGTCACCCGGGAACGACCCAGTGCCCCAGCACCCACCCTGGCGGAGCGTATCAGTATGCCAGTTCTCACATCAGTGGATATGGATCTCTATCCTTCAGTAACCATGACTGCCACCCGCTGCCTGGATACATGCTCATGCTGTACTCGCATTATTATGGCGATATACTGTAGGTGGCGAACCGAGCGGTCTCTGTTTCCAGCCACAGAACGATGGTAAACTCCACCTCGCGTCACTTCTGATGCAAGTTGGTGACATTAGCTGGACTTTCCCAACTTTTGCCTTTTACCGCGGCTGTGAGGAGAAACCAGATCTTAAAGTCCTTTGAAATCCATTTGTGCTCCTGCCCTTTTCATCTCTTCTTCAAAGATAGAGTAGTGAATAAGCAAGAACTTTCTTCTTCTGACTGTCCATTTTAGAGAAAAAGTTTTACCGCTAAATTTTGGTTTTGCTGAGCTATTCCATTTTATTTACAGTGGGAAAGATAGGTAATAATTCTGTGAAATATTACATATTGGACTTTTTGAAATGACATGAAACATTGAAAACCAGCTATATAAGAAAATATATATTTGTATCATTATACATTCAATGTTTGTACCTATTTTTTGTGAAAATCATCTTGGGAACGAGGGCAATTTAGTTGACTGACATCTCACGGTGCACAGCAATTTTGCTTTTATTTTCGGCCAGCATGTGAATGCAGCAACAATTTGCTGGACGCTAAAGTTTCCATTGCAGATTTACATGAAACAATATGGCTGTCCAGGAAATCCTCTAGGGAAACAGAGCATTCTTGCCCAGACTGCCTTATTTGTCTGTGAAAGTCTAATCAGGGCTAATGCTGATGAAAATGACCTGATAAGCATGCTGTGACTCTGACCAAATAACTACATGAAACCAGAGATGAGACATCAACATGTCAACAGCAGAGCTGGAGCCTTCAAGATAGCTTTCCCTTTACTAACCATTTCCTCTGGGCATGCGACTATTTATTCCCTCTATTTTCTCAAAAGTGGAAATGAAATGAAAGAGAGCTAAAAAGGAAAACAAGTGTGCGGGTAAATCTCGCTTGCTACAGGCAACGTTGTGGCATTATCTCCTCGTCACAGCTTAACAGAGACCTGCTCCTGTGAGTGAGTGTGTGTGTGAGCTTGTGAATGAGCGTGCACACGTGCGTGCTGACCGCATGCATATGTGTGCGAATGTGCACGCGCCCGCATTTCGTATGTGCCCCTGTGCATGCGTGTGTTTTGAAAGGGGCTGTTGTGCTATAAATGATAGGCATGTTTACTCATACACACACGCTCGTCTACAGATTAGCCTCCGGCTGCCTGCCTGCCCCCAGGAATCAGTGGAAATCCACACGTCCCAGCAGCCTTTGCTGAGCCCCACTACCTGTTCACTCTAAATCAGCTCCTCTCAAATACAGTGACACTTCAATATCCTCCAACCAGGGATGATACTGCCATTTACAGGATAGAGGAGCTGTTGGACTAATCCCCTATGGAAATCAGAAACAGTACAAATCATACGGCGCCTGTAGTCAATCATTTCCATTAATAAGGATGAGGGACTCTTTCCTGAGTTTGTTTGTTGGGTCCAAATTGATTGAAATTCTCTTCCATGTGATGGAGGAACACGGGAAACACTGTACGAATATCACATGAATATATTCCAATACCTTACAGGAGTCACATCTGAGTATTATTGCCTGCATTCGTATTTCTCACTGCTGCTTCCATTTCTGTTTTGTTCGCTGTGCTCCTGAATGTCGTGGAAATCCAATTAGGTGGACACATTCCCTGAGAACACCACAAAACCGCATGCCATGATAGCAATCACATGAATTCTTCATAGGGGATTTGCGATGCTCCCTCTCTTTGCTCACACTGTGTCTACACAAAAGATAGTGTAATTGGCAAACAGATATCCATACAAAACAGCCCCCCCCTCTTTTTTGGCCACTCAGCAGAACAATGAGTGAGGTTTGTGTAATCTCTGCCGTGTTATTCAGAAATGAAAAAGCCAATGAAGTGGCTCCCCCTGGCATTCAGGGAAAATGACTGTTAAGGGCAGAGGATGCTGCGTGGACGCTTAGTGACTCCATCACTGACGCCACACATAAACAAAGGGGCACAGGAGGCGCCGCCGGTTGACCACGGCGCCTCCTGCCACGTCCCTGTCACTCCAGGTGAAACGTTCAAACGCGAAAGCTTATAATAAATGCAGATATTGACACGGGCGCATGTCGGGAATCCGCAATGCTTTCTTATCATTCGTGGTGACATTGTGATGGTTAAAAGACGGAGCAAATGAATAATTCATGTTGAGAGAATAGGCTGATGCGGCGCTGATAGGGTGATTGTCCTGGAGGATATTGTGTTTACATGACCACGCTGAGCCGCCGCTGACAGCCAGCAGACATTGACGTCTGTCCCGCCTCGTGCCCCTCATATTAGGGCTTTCATAAAGGGATTCAAAGTAGCGTTTCAGTGCATTACTCTCTGTGAAATGCTTGAGCTGCCGTTTGTCCTCTTAACATTTGAGGATGACTTTAAACTGTTTGCAGGAAAAAAAAAAAAACAGCATCTAGCCCAGTATTCTTCCAAATGTTGGTTATTTTTGGTCCTTCATAGCCTATAGTATCGAAGCATCTGTTTTCCTTCCCTGTTGAATGGTTGGGATGAGCAGCACGACAGATTGATTTAAGTAGCTGCCGAGTGCACAGTCACGCTCTGTGCCTGCAAACACACTGATTCAGTCACTCAGCCTCTCCTCCGACCTTCTCTCTTGCTCTTTTTCCGTCTCTTTCTCTTTCTTTCTCTCTTTTCTTTCTTTCTTTCTTTCTTTTCTAAAATGAAAACATAAATACAGGGACCTCTGTCGCTCATTATTAACACAATCACATACACACATAAGTGAAAAGGCACAGACTGGGGGGTTAGTGGAGTAAACCCATAAATAATAGCACAGTGTCCTAAAGAGAGATGACCACACACACACATGCACACACACACAAATAGCAAAATGCTGTTAAGTTAGGGGAATGAACTTCATGGCTTTATGTGTCTGAGACTTTGCAAAACTTTCCATGTCTTGCTGTAGATTGCTGAAATAAAATAAGTCTTGGATCTTGTTTTGATTTGTCACTTTGGGATTGGAGTGTGGGCGTTTTGCCTGATTTATTATTTTGCGTGCGCCAGTCTTGAGCAACTGTGTGTGTGTGTGCCTGCGCCTGTGTTTTGTGTTCTTATCGATGTCTGATGTTGCAGCAGTTACGGTCCACAAGGCAGCAGATTCATAGATGAGCACGCTGCTTTACAAGACTATCCGGCGCTGTTTCCATTAGCCACCAACCACAAACCATCACAAAGTACTGTCCCCCCGCTGTCTCCCCGCCATTTCCCTCGCGCAGCAGCATCTCTTTCCCCTACTGTGGCGCCGCGTTCCCCACGCACTGTTTATGTAGGCGGCGTGGCCTAATAAAATAAGAGCCGCTGCCTTCCGGGAGCTGCTGATTCAAGATGCATACGGTCCTCAGAGGAGTCGGTGGAAGGGAATGGTCAGGGTAGATCTCCAAGCCAGAGATGCAGGGGAGGGGGAGGAGGGGCAGAGCGATGGAATGAGGCAGGGGAGAGAGGCGGAGTGCAGCCCGGGCCAAAGGACATGGACCGCCGGCTGGGGACTCCCGTCATTGTTCGACTTTTACCTTATTGAATTTCCCCTGAAAATGTTTATTTCTTTCACTGCCCCACTGAGAAGCAGCTCTCCTACTTATCTCATCATTATTTATTGAGGGAGCCCCCGAGGAGTCCAAGCAATACAGTTAGGTCTGAGGAAGGAGGGGTGGCAGAGAGAGAGAGAGAGAGAGAAAGGGCTCGCATATAGTTTCAGGGTGATTTTCTTCACTCTGTGTCTGAGAAAGGGGGCATGATGACATAAAACGGTATTAGAATTGGGAATGGGCCACTCTGTGCTCTCTGATTGCCTCTGGACTACCTGCATCCACCTCCCTTTGTTCGGCTGTGTTCAGCTCAGCCTTACTACTGCGACTGTGAAGACCTGTCAGTTCCTCTTATGACTGCTGACACTTTTGAAGAGTTGCATCTTGTGTACCTTTATGCTGTCAGCTAAACGGCACCGCCTTTTCACAGCGCTGCTTTCTTCCCTCTGTGGACCGTTGTCTCTTTACTTCCCCTCTAGTTGTGTAATACTTGGTATTCAGAACATTCATTCGCGATTGTAGCTCAATGAGTTCACAGGAGACCCATTCAGAGACTGCGGAGAGCCCAGGTGCATTGATATAAAGTGTTCACTTCTCCTTCATTTTCTGGGGAGTGTCAGCTTGTCTAGCTTTGATGAGGAGTTCTACGCAATTGTTGTCTGGGAGTGTCTGACTTGCCCTTGACTTCACTCTTTATTTGAGTCCTGGATCCCCGTACAACAGCGTGATACATTTTCACTGCGGGATGTGTACACACATGAAAGTGAGAGGTCAAGAAAAACGTACAAAGGTACAGTTTCCTGATGCATAAATCACACATGGGGGCCATTTTGAACAGTGTTTATGTTATTGTCATGAGGCTGTTTTTATATGTGATGCTTTTATGAGTATGACTCAAAATGGACCCTGCTGAACATTAGCTTTGTAAAGTATGGAGGCAGTTTAGTAGGCCATATTTCAACGAGCTACACTGTGTGAGGCCGTACACAGTACTACCTAGGGAGGACAACCAGTGGTTAGGAGCCTCACATGCTGATTGGTTATCAGGCCATTATGACCATTAAGTCAATAGGTCATTCTACCACACTCCAAGAACTGCTCTCTGAACATGGATACAGTTTACAGGCTAATGACCTGTACTCCTGTGAGACTCAGCTGTGTCCAGAACATTCTACAGTCTCATTGAAAACCACTGATAGACATCCTGTATTGAGGTATAAAGAAACCAGAAGCAAGACCCTGCTGCTGACACTGTGAGAGAGGAAAACTGCACACGAGCTTTCTCATGACTTGCTGTGACCATTGTGGAAGCAGCACTCACTGTTGGGAAGGTCGTCTGCAAGACGTCTGTAGAACCATGGACGTTCCACTGAAAGGGTTAGGAGTTTGTTGAAGTGGGGTTGTATGAGGTACTTATCTTTACCTGCGGTGTCTTACCTGCAGTAGGTGCTGGTCAGCGCACCCCCAGTTTGGAGAAGCAGGTAGGAGAACCGGCACGGAAGCTTAGCAATGTACCGCTGTGGAGGGGGGGCAGCAACAAAACGTATTGTAGCCACCTAAATAAATGCCCACCTAAAAGATCAATATTATTGGAAGTGTAGGCTATATTTAGAATATTTTCACTGCTTTACATTGCCATCAGACAGCCTTTTCCTTTGGCACTATATTTTCTCAACTGTAGAACTTCTGTATTTCTACATGAATGTACTGGTGCCACACACTATATTATAGTTGAGAAATTGCACTGGGTGCACTGATAATGCCTACTATCTGACTATGGAATTACCTCACACAACCCCACTTCAACAAACCCCAACTTACCCTTAAAAGCTAAAATCCGCTCCTGGATTCACTCTTACATCATTAAATATCATTAAATATTATCAATCTGCGATTCTCAGAGCATTTCAGGAGTTAATTTCTGATGAAATGTTGCAGTTTTCTTTTTTGTTGTACCCTCTTTTCATCAGCCTGCCTTGTCTGTTTCTACTACAAGCAGTGATTTCCTCTGTTTTCCAGAATGACTTTCAACAATTCCCAGATAAGGCAATCAATGGTGGGCATATGGGCGCAATAAATACAGCCAACTTGCCAACTTCTTGGCGAACACCAGCCGAGTGAGTGCTGCCATGCCCCCTCCTGAAAATGCAACGTCTTGTGGTTGCACTGCATTATGGTCTATTGAATCTACTGTAAGAGGAGAAATTGCTATCTCCACTTCTTCTGCAGCATTTCTCCCTATGTGATTGTTCAAAGGTGCTGCAAAACATTGAGAAACACTGAGAAAAACATTGAGAAGAAACCCTTGCTCTTTGATTCTGAGGGGCTGACACCAAAACCTGATGTTTACCACTGAATTTATAGATAGCTGAAGCTGCATGGAGCTGGAAATATCTCAGTATGACGTCACCTCGTCTATGGGCGCTTTCCCACCCGCTGCGTTTGGAGTGGATGAATCGAACTCTGGAGTGTTTACCCTCCATTAAGGTTTTCTTGGGCAGGTGAAAACGGTCTAAGTGAGCTCAGGTGTGGACCAACAAACTGCTCCCTGGTCGGCCTCAGACAGCTGGTCTGACTGCCTACAAGTGAACCCTGAAGCAGATTGTTTTAAGTGAGAGAACCGTTCAGAACGAACACCTACATGTTGCCGGTTTATCCTATATGCTTTGTTGTGGCAGAAGACACAGCTGGCAGTTTTCATCTGTTCAGCGGTCAAACTGCACAGAAGCTTTACTCTACCTAACTGCTCTTTAACGGTTCTTAACAGGTCATGATAACATCGCTTCAGTTCTGGCCTTCTTAACTGATACTGACATCAGGTGGCAGTGCGTCCTTTTTGTAATGTATGCATGGAATCAGCTACTGCATGTTAATTCAAAACTTCCTCACTTATTATACCGTGAATCGAGTGTGTAATTCATCATAAAGTCCAACGGAACTCAAATATAACCAAGCCATTAAAATGTTATCTCAAGCCAGTATGGTGGGTGAACCTTAATTTATCCACCAAAGACAATTTTTACTGGCATTTGGTGCCTGGCAGGTGGTAAATTCACCCGCCAGGCACCAAATTGCACTTCATAAATCCATATAAGTATTTTTGTTTTTTTCTTTTTGCTTGTTAAATTCCTGAGCAGTAAACAAAAGATATTTGCAAGCACATGGCCTTTGTTTGGAAATTGTATGTCTCTTGGTTTGGAGTAGTGTGAAAGTGAGTCAGAATAACTGAAAAAAATTAAACAATGCATCAGTGTCACACCGGATTGGACTACGCAAACTGGCGGTTAGGTGAGAAGAAATCCCCCATTGCTTGGCCAGTTATAAGTGGAAATAATAAAAAACACCGCCAAACAACATGGTGCCAATATTGTAACTGTTAAAGTGTTTTACGGTGCATTTTGATTTAAAAAGAGGATCCAATTCAGATGGCAAAGTATTTAAACTCAGGAGTGAGTGTACAGAGAGGTTATTTTATGCAGGATCAATGATGTTGCAGTTGCCGAGTGTGGATCTTCTTGAGGGAAAGAACAGCTTGTTATCGTATATTTACATTATAGTAGCATACCTCTCTGAATTTACCATACTTTATTTCTCGAGGAAGAGGACAGACTGTTCGCATTTATTTACATTACTGTAGCGTTCCACTATTCATCTTCCATTTCTGCCTGTAGGTCTAAGACTAAACGTATGATGGTGGGGCAAGATTCTATAAAGCATCTACAGGCCTTCATTCATCTACACACAAACAGCAGAGAGGAACACAGCTGGCAAAGAGACTTCAAATCATCTCAGAAGCACACAAAAGCAATTACACACACACTCATTCAAATATATTCAGTGTGTTAGTGACCCTTGGATGTAGTGTGTCTTTCCATTCCTATGTAGAAAAGAAGCACACCACCTGTCACATTACCCATGATGCCTTTCAGTCGGACTACACCTCTTGTCATGTCACAATAAGACATCAAAGCAATAGGCTTGGCTAGAGAGGGTGGCTATATTCATTGGCACACAGAGCCAATCACATAGTGCATGTCAAAGTGGGTCAACAAGTTCATGCTCATATCTTTGCTTTCATCTGGCAACCTGGTGTGGTGTGTGGAAATTTTCTTCTTTTGTCGTCCACTGAGCCAAGGACATTGACACTGTAATTTTGCCACAGTCAAAGAAAACCTTTCAAAATGTCCTTTTCAGGCTCCGAGAGTGAATCTATTACTGACGGAGGTAAAGGAGAGAGAGGAGAGGGATGGTCACATATCACTTATTGACTCATTTTATAGCAAATAGCACAGTCACCATGGATGGTGAATCTTAATTTTTTTTTTTTTTTTTTCATTT
>OMKZ01001651.1:8855-22457 GCA_900302535.1 Neoniphon sammara | reverse complement strand
TAAAAAAAAAAAAAAAAAAAAAAAAGAGTTGTATTAGGACAAGATAGATTGTAGGAACTATGAACACATATGTTCAGCGGTTATAGTTCACACCATCTGCAGTTCTTACCATCTAACTTCTCCTATGACTTTTTTTTCTTTTTAATTCCAAGACATGTATATCAAATACACATGATATATATATATAAGACAGCTTTTGAGTAGCTGTAAGGTTTATTTTTTCACTTTGACAGAGCTAGGCTAATGGCTCCTGTAGACTTCAAGTCTTTATGCTAAGCTAACATGAAATGCTACCCACAGGAACCGAAGCAGTGGATGTACAGAGGTGAAAATGGTATCAAACATCTTGTCTCGGTCTGGGTAAGTCAGAAAAAGGGTATTTTGGCCATAACGTTGGAGTATTCCTTTAACAATTCCGCTGATTTGCAAAACAGGATTCCTGTAATCCAATGTTAATAATTCACTATTGACTTACTCAAACTGAGGATGGCATGCCCAGCGTATGCATCGTCGATAGTTTGACTATTTCTGTGTGCCACAGTATTGAATTATTGCCCTGAATTACAGTCAGAAATCTAGCTAATCATATATAATATTAGCTGGTTTGATTCAGTGTTGTGTGAACACCTCACCAGTGTGTGTGTGTACACACTGGTTTATTGTTTATGTGTATCTCCCACAGAAATCAAGTGTTCTGCTAGTCCTGTCCAAGTTTATTTCTGAATGTATGGTGGAGTTGTTAGGCTCTTTGATTGAATTTCCACCTCCAAACTGGACTACTTCCCATGTCTCCTACTTCATCAGCGTGTCTTTTATTGTCTTGGGAAAAGATCTGTTCTCCAGGCTTGAGGTTCCTCCCCCACAGCTGGGACATTGCCTGTTTGTATGAACAAGAACCCTGTACTAATTTACTTATGTGTTTAAATAGGTCAGATTGCCTTATTCAAGCCAAAAGATATACTCTGTGTGTGTGTCTGTGTGTGTGTGTGTGTGTGTGCCTTTGCATCTTCATCTTCATTTTCTAATCTCTGCACCGCATCCGTCATCCCATCGTGCATTAAAAAGGCGGTGCTTTAAGGTCATAACTTCTTTATCAGAATTTGCCAGCAATCTATACTATTGTGGGTACAAAATGAGATCAGACTCATGAGTAGACAGGCCAGGCGATCTTGTTGGGGGTGATCTCAAGCTACGACAACTATGAACTTTTAGCCTGTAGTGAAATAAATCTTAAGCAAGAAGATTCCCATTATCACGTATCACTGAGAAACATAAAGAAACTCGGGATGACCTTGGTTTATACCTAAACTTTTCAGTCAGTTTCTTGCTTGTCATTTTATTTGTCTGCTGCAGCACGGGGCGTTCTGCATTGCTCTCTGCAGTCCTTTTATCCTCCGGTTTCTTTCAGCTGCATTCTCTTCCTCCCTGCAGGAGCCCAGCTGCAGTCGGCCATGGCTGCTACTGCTTGGCCCTACTGAGGTCTGTGCCAGCCGCAGCTTACATTGTGCTGGTAACGGTTCTGCGCTACCACCTCTTCATATGGAGCGTCTTCTCACCCAAACTGCTTTACGAGTCCATACACATGCTGCTGACGGCTGGAGTCTGCCTCTTCTTTAGCACGATGGAGCAAAGCCACAACTCCAGTAAGTCCTAGGGAGCCAAGGACTGAGGATCTTCCGTTACTACCAACAGGCAAGGGCCGAACACAGTCTCCTGATTACCATTTGTGCAAAATAATCCCTTGCAGATATCCACAACAATATGGTTACACTCTCTGTTAGCATACTCTCCTCACAGACTGGGAATAGATGCATTCATTTGAGAGAGTTCCTCCTCTGGACTCTGTACATTTACTGCGCAAAAAATAATTCACAATGCACTTACTGTATACTGTATTTTTGTCTATTTAAATATTTCCAAGAAGAAAAGAAATGATTGTGGAGGAATAAATGCAAAATGATAAAAAGATGGTTTTTGATAAAGGATAACTTTTTTTTTTTTTACCTGCTAATGAATTGCCTCAGGGACTAGTGTACAATTAGCTGCCTAGCTGTTTGGATGACAGTAACACAGCATTTGATGTTTTGGCTCTGTATTACTTTGGATGAGCCAGGATGTAATGACTGTGAGGTTAGAATACACACTGTCAACTTTAATTTGAGGATTTTTACCCATATCAAAAAAGCACTTAAATATCCATGGTCGCTCTTGTTCGCAGTCTCCACATTTCAGAGCACAAAAAACTGATACATTGGGATTATATCATGAAATAGGTTTTTTTTTTACATGTAGTCAAACATTTTTACTGTACAATGGCTTAAAGAGGTCTGCGGCACTTTATCATCACCATACATTTTCTGTTGTCATGTCCTCTTTTCAGCTCTTTTTCAGTTGTGTGTCCCAGTAAGGATTTAGCTGTGACTCTGTTCGGCACAAAATTAGAAAGAGGCAGCATATGCTCACAATACATTTTAGTGTAAATGAACTAGGTTCAGTTATCTAGTCAGCTTTAAATCACCATGCTGCTGCTACAGAGCTTAAAGCTTGCCATTAATAAGTTTCTCCCCGCTACATGTCTTTCTAAATTCTACTCAGGCGGTTAGTAAAAATCATTAAAACAAAGCTCAGAGTCAGAAAAACCAGTTTAAAAATCAGCATGCCTCTTCAACACTGCTTCAAGATGAACATCACCAACTTCATGTATTTTTTCCCCGTTTGTTTTTCTCATTTTCCCCAAATAGTTCAATAGGAGATATAATGAGGGGTAAAAAAAAAAAAAACAACTGCTGAAGTCATTCATGCCTGCAGACTGTGAAGCTCAGTTGCTGGAGCATGATAATTCAGCGCTTGTTTGACTCCTCAGACCCTTGCTTATTCTCAATCGTCCTGCTGAATGCTCATAAATATACATTGAAATTTTGAAAAACATAAATTATGTAATTTTTGAGTAGTCTAGGGATGTTTATGGGTCACCGCTTTCTACAACTCAGCGTGTCCATTCAATATTGCTGAAAATACCCTCAAAGTAAAGCTGGCAAGTAAGCTGGCAATCATCCAAAGTAATAAGAGTATGGAGCCAAAACTTCAAACAGTGTGTTGCCGGCCAAGTACTTATTGAGCTCACTGTATTATTATAGTATCTACCTGATTACTTTGAGTCCAGCCGTTTTGACAGTAGAATCAGGAAATGGAAATAGTCATGCAGCGTTCACAAGGACTGACGTCCACTTCTCATCAAACCATCTGTATCTCAAACTCATGAGACTATCTCACTAGATTTGTCCATGTAATACATATAATAATGCTCTAAAAAATGTATTAACACCTTCACAATGTAGCACCAGAGAATTGAATTGTTAAAGTAATTGATTCAGTGGTGACAGCACCAAGTCAGAGCAGAGACAGAGACGTGTCCAGAAAAAGTAAGTCGAAAGATTTTGTGTTAAAGCTACAATATGCAACTTTTCACCCTGAGGCACTAATGAGAATTGTAAGTTCCCACCCCAACACTTGTCACTCATCTTGATGAGCTGTCTACCTTGAAATGGCATCTAGCCTCAGGCTGAGGTAGCCGCCATCCGTAAAGCTACCACAGCCTTTGAAGAAGCAGACGGTGAGCACAGTCAATCTGCAGCAAAAAAAAAAGAAAAGAAAAATTAAAAAAGCAAGGCTCACCCTATTTTTGAACAGGTCTCTTTTGAGGCAAGACACATCACTGTGCTTTCTTATCTTACTGCTTTCCACCATCCTTCTTTGTCTTGTGGCTGCCAGCCTCACCTTGATTGACACAACCTGCTCACTGCTGGTCACTCCCACAGCAAATGGTACACACCCCCAAGCATTGAAAAGCCAATTTCAAGCAAACAAAGTTGTTAAAGCTGACAACTTCACAGGCAACATGTATTTACCTTGCATTTTGCAGCACAGCACTAATGTACTTATCACTGCAGCCAGGTGCAAAAATAGTGGTTTGCAAAATTAGTGCACTCACAGCCATGAGCTGGCCACACTGATTAGAAAAGTGTGTGAACCCTTTCTAAAGTGACAGCATAAACTGTCAAGTACCTTTCCTGTTTTCATACGAGGGCTCTCATCTGTGCTTGACATGGAGTTCTTCCACAGAAAACTATGGGAATAGCTCATGAATTAGATAGCAGTATCTTCATCCCTCATTCTGCCGCTGTCCCATTTATTTCACTGCCCTGCGCTGGCCTGATAATTCAACCCACAAATCACAATGAAATATCCCTTCAAACTGATATCTTCAACCAACATAATGGTATCTCATAGCTTTCCATCAGGGGATGATATGAAATCAGAACACATGATATAGCTGATGGTGTCACATTGGCCTTCCTGCTATATTCAATCAGTCAGTCATGCTTTATTTGTATAACACTTTCCATACAAACAAATGTAACGCAAAGTGCTTCACACAATAAAACAAAACATAATAAAAACAGAGGAAACTAATAAATCACCCAATAAAACAGAAACATAAGAAATACTATAATCTCGACAAGGCAAGATTAAGACCAATAAAAAGTGGATAAAAGTTTAAAATAGCTAAATGAAATAGTAACAAGTCATTTGCAAGATGTTTTTTTTTTCATAATATTCTTGAACTTTTTTCTGTGATTTTAATTCTTCAAATGACTTTTAGGAGATGTGAATTGAACCGCAGTGTATTCTGTCAGATGGACACGTGGTTTGTTCTGAGAGATAAAAATGAATGTTGGCTTTGTAGACTGCCCAGTAGTTTTTTGGGGGTTTTTTTTCAGTGCTGAAGATTAACTGTTTGATAGATGAACATTCCCGCTGCATTGATCATTAGCGTTCAGGCACTTGATGGCACAGCATTTGATGGCAAGCTGTCATTGCTGTGCTGTTTCTGCACTGCACTTTCCAGAGATCATCTATCAATCAAACAGTGTGGGTGGAATTGTGAAGTATTTTTCCTTGGATTGTTTTTTTTTTTGTTTGTTTGTTTTGGAGTTTGAGGCTCTGTAGGTGGCGCTCTTTTCTTTGTCTGATCAGCCAAGGTGTCTGTTGCTGCTCATGCTAATATAAAATATAAAAAAGTGTCTCTTCCTGTGTACCAGAGGATTTTACCTGCCAGATACTGGTGGGCCTTGTAAAAGTTACCAGCCGGTTTAGCGAGACACTGGGGGCAGGTACCGCCACAGCAGCGTTTCCTCATTAGTAAATGTGAAATACTGGGTTGTTAATGTTACCACCACACACCCCTTTTGATCATTTTCATAATGTGAAAGCGGTTCATAAAAACACACCACAGGGCAAAGTTACATTGTGGCCCAGGGCAGTAATTATCATTGGAAACAATTGGAAATGTTTAACAAATATGACTCACACGCTGCCATTGCACCAATTAATTACCACTCTGATTGTGGTTGTAAAAGGCAGATATGATTAATTTGATAATGACCAAGACTGCAATTGCAGCAGTAGGAATTGCATAATTCCGAGTTGTTTCCCACCACAAACTCAAGACTTCTGCGGGAGAGAGTTTTGGTTTGCTGTGCCTTTCTGACTCCTCTTTACAATCCAATGTGCTGAGACACAGGCATGGACAAGGTGTTGAATATGTGAAGCTTAATAAACATCTTGGTTTTGATTGGCTCTGAGCTGAGCTACAGCTGAGGATAACACAGCACTAAGGCGGCGCCGTCGTGGCATTCACAGCTGTGGTAAATGTATTAATTAGGTGAAATTACCGGAGCGCAGATTTTGCGCGCCGCTATTGTGTTTCCACTGGGGTTTATGAATGCGCCCTCGGGTGTTTAGAACAGCAAATGTAAAAGCTTTCATGATTTGTCTCTAGGTTGAATCGCTATTGTGTATCTAAAGTAGCAAAATAGACATTGATTTACATGCGCACATCACAGATTATCATTTTAACATGAGGCAGAATATTGTCATATCTCCATTATACCTGTGATTACAATAAATAACGCCCTTGTGGGTTTTGTTTTATCTGTATCACCAAGTACAATCAAGGCAGGTTTGGTTCTGTAATGGCTGTTTTGAAGCATCAATCTGTGAAAAATTTGTCTGGGACAAAGGCCACAGTGGGCCCAAAACAAATATAGAGTCAAGCTGCAAGTCTGGGACACTGGCTGAGGTTAGTGGGTAAAAGTCACTTTAACGAGCTCCAGTGACTTTTTGCAGCTCATAGTGCTGTAAAAACTGAATATTCCCAATGATACTTAGTATGTTTATATTGGCGAGTAGTTTGAGTTATGCTAGTTTATGCGTGTGTTTTTTCCACCAAAACTTTTCATGGACCCACCTGCAAAACCTCCCTACACTGGAGCAACATGAAGACTAGAAGCTACTTCTCACAAATCTGGTGTGGCTACAGTTTGTGTGGTTATGGCCTTCGTGAATATGAAACTGGGAACTGAAAATGTGTCTACCTGATTAAAATAATGTCTGGATGTACTAGAGAAACATTTCTTTTTATTGCAAATGAACTGTTGTATATGCTTTTATATCTCCATCTACATCTACGTTTTCATGTGTTACAGTACACATCTGCGCTAATATTTTTGAGATACAAAGTTTAATCAGTGTAGGATTCAACTCAGTGAACTTGTTTCGGTGAGGTATGACACATACTTGAGGCCTACATGACTCGTGATAATATTTTTCTTGGTAGTCGAACAGCTTGCTCCAAAGTTAATGTTACAAGTCCCATTTGCAAGAGTTAGGATATATGATTATATTGTCAGAGTACACCTGTATTCCTATTCCACATGCCTATCCTTTAAAAAAATTGTTCAACTGGTGTCATGATTTTTCTCGGTCATACCAAAATCGTAGAAGTTTTTTCTGACTGTCCTTTGTGTCTTTGTTTGCTCAAACAGATGAAGTTTGTGTTCTATCTCAATTTTTAAAATTGGAAAGTTTGCTTCTACTTATCCTTATAATGCCCCACAATTATTTGTGTAATTTATAGTAACTATGCAATTCAGCCAATATGTTTGTATGTTTGTCTCCGTTATCCTTTTTGTTGTATGGAGTGTTTAAATTAATGAAATCACTACTGAAGTTAAAATAAGGGATTTTCTTTTTTACCCACCTTTATCTAATTTATGTACAACTTATGTCTTTTATAACTGAGTTGGGTTTTGGACTATTTTTCCCAAGAACTTTCTGCAACATATGTGAAATGAACGAAAAGTGACAGATGACTTGACCAAAACATTTTTAATCAAGAATCATTCTTTTAAACTATTAATGTAATTAATTTCTGCCCCTAATTATTGAAATAAATTATTTGACTTGTATAAATGCTTTTAGTGTCTTTTGTCAGTTGTAAGCAGTTTAAGGAGAACAACTGGAATATGAGTTCATGAACAGTCATCCTGTATTATTAGTGATTAGCTGCCCATTAAATTGACTTTCAGCTCCTTTCAGCTAAGATGAAGGCTATCTGTCTTTAAAAGCCCAGTCTGCCCCAGAGGATGGATGACATATAATGCACTTTCACTGGAGTTTCTCCTCTCAGATTTTCCTACTGACTTCTTAAAATTGGACAAGAAACCATCTGTGAAAGAGCACCAAGCATATCTTCACATACAGAAGTGAAAGGATGATAATTTAGTAATAATCATTCTCCCATCCACCCACTTAATAATTCTTTTATTTCTTCAGGACCTGGACTTCATTGCCATCATTAAATGAACCACACATTTCATGCTCTGCTCACTCCTGAGTGGGAGTCCCTCTTAAAAACTCGAAAATGTAATCCACTGAAGACATATTATTGCCCTCGTCTCAGATTTGTTAGGGAAGGAAAGGCTGAATTGTAAAAATTTTGAATGGAACAATGTTCAAAACACTGGACTATAATGTAACTATGAAGTCTAAGTAACATCATATGAAATGTTCAGGGTTTTTACACAATGGCACATTTTGTTTGAATTCTATATCTGTATATAGATTTCTAGAACTGCTTTGGTACCCCGATAGTTCTCTACTTCATTAAGACCGCCCCTTGCAAATGCAAGCACTTGGAGAATAGGGTTTGTACATTCTGGCTTGAGGATGGCACTAGAGGAAAGGCCACAAAAACTAACTGGGTTCATTCTGTGGGGAGCATGAATGTGCTTTCCGAATTTCATGGCAATCTGCCCAACAGGCTCAGAGACATCAAATTTGATATTTTGGCCTCAGGGTTTTGGTGCTTGAAGAACGATAAGGGGGTCATCAAAATCAATAGGATTCTTCCTTTGGGGGGTATGAATACATTAATGTATGCCAAATATGTCAATCCACTAATTAAATTTAGTGATTACTTGTGCAAATTTGCCATTTTCGTCTGAGGGTGGTGCTACAGGACAGGTCAGAAAGTCACCAAAATGGACAGGGTTCATTCTCTGGGGAGCATGAATGTGCTTCCCAAATTTCATGGCAATCCAACCAGTAGAGATTTGCTGACTTGGACAATGGACGAACACAGGTATCCATAGGCCAAAAACTGTTTTCTTCTTAAGATACCCTTGTATTCTGTTATTTTTAATCCAAACTGTCTCTTTGTCTTTGCCTTCAAAACGAAGACTCATGGATTAAATATAAGGCAAATCACCTTTCTAGTGGCACTTGTAACCCTTCATTCTTGTGGGCTTATCTAAACTCTTTCACAGTGAGAGTTGTCCTTAAAAGTTTTGTCCCTCTTGTTTGAATAAAGAAATGTATGGATGAACACCTTACCAAAAAAATGTCATCTGAGGTCAAGATATGATCATTTCTACTCACGAACTGACTTGATGTTCGAAAGACTTGATGTGAAAACACAAAATCATGTTCTTGTGGATGGATGTGGTTGGTTCCATTAGCTGGTACCAAGTTGTTCTCAATCCAGGATCACATTCTCCATGTTGAACTTCTCAAAGCCCAGGTGTTTTGGACTCCAGATCAGCTGAGGAAGTTTCAAGATTGCAGGGTCAAAACTACTTCCTTCTACAAGGTATTCACATAGCTTAGGTGGCCAAAAGAGCAAGACCGTAATTGAACAAATCTGAGAGGGAATGAAAGAAAAAGAAATTGATGTTTGCTCCTGTGAAGGGAAAAAAATAAAACATGAAAACAACAAATAACAGTTGTTATCACAACCAGTGTGATGTCTCTTTAAACCATCAGGCATCTGTGTTTGTGTGTGTGTCTGAAAGGGTATAAATCATGTTGTCATAAATTAGTAACCACTTTGTGCCTGAGGTGTAGGGCCTCTTCAGCTTCTACGTTGTTGGAATACATATTTGAAGCTTATTGAATTGTGGGTGGTCCTTCCTTCACTTTTATCTGAAATGAGGACTAACCACGTCTGGCCATCTAGCAGAAAATACAGAACTAATTACAGGAATAGACCAGCTGGAAAACTAAATTGAAGTTGTGCCTTTGAGTTCCAGCTTTCCCTGTGAAACCGACCTTACCTCGATTGCACTGCTCCGCTCTTTTGATGCTGCAGGAGTTGTCTGCTAAGTGGCAGATGGCAGCGAGCCAAAGAGGTTATTGAAAGTTTAGAACTGCCTCCCTGTAAAAACACAGCAACTGTATGAGCTATTGATCGACGGACGGCTCATTTTGTGGCTGCAGACTCAGCCAGGGTTCCCCTTCTACCCTCCACTGCGTCTCTGCCACACTTGCTGTTCCAATCAAGCGAGAGGAATCCACCTCACTAAAACTCTGTTCGGTTGTTAAGAGGCCTAACACTCTGTCTTTTCATTAAAAATAAACAACTACTGGCTTGATATACACAGGATTTGACAATCATCCCATTAAACTTATGTGAATCAGGTTTGCTTGACTGAATTACATTGACAAATAAATATGCCCCAATTTTTCTGGATTTGTTTATGCGTCCAAGTCCCATTAAAAATGTGGAGTTGATCCTGAGCTGAAACCCTGAAACATTTGAGTCTATTTTGAATCTGCAATAAATGTCTGGATGTGTTCAGAACTTTTGTTTTTAATAACTCTTAAGGATAATCTTGCAGTAGCACTTTTGGATGGAGATTTAGCTAAGGTGGGAAATATGGTACCCAGCAATTGTATTAACGGTACAATTTTGAACCAGGGAAGCAAACTAGCCAAGAATTAGCTATAATATGAAATAGTTTGCCAGTAAATGGTATACATTAAGGTGGCAGACAAGTGGGCCAGACAGCTAGCTGAGTGGACAAAGTTTGAGGCATGTGTTAAAAAGCTAATTTAATAGTAACAGTGAGGCAGAGCATTTGTTCAAGATTATTTTAGCGTGCCACCATGCGAGATAAGTCCATTCTGTATCACAAATCCAGCTGTAAGTCACCACTAGTGGATTCCAAGTCAGAGTCATTAAAGGGGCATTAAGTAATCCATGACCTATATTGAGTTGTGTTGGCAACCAGTAGGAACTGCAACATTATCGATGGAACATATCACCTCCTAAACTAATCCCTCTCCCACTGAGCTACAGTGGACTGCAATTGACACGAACAATAAAGTCACATTTTCACAATGGAGAGGTATAAGCTGGCTAATTAGAGCTGAGTTCCAACTGAAATGTCTAGTGAAGAGGTAATATATCACCACGCTAAATACTGGAATAATTATACTGCTTTGCAATTTGCTTTTTGGCTTGAGAACGAAGCTTTTGTGATGCTTGTAGCACCGCCCTCCATCACTGAGCAGCTGAAAATGCCAGTGTTTGCTTGTGTGTGTGTGTGTGTGTGTGTGTGTGTGTGTGTGTGTGGTGGCTCCACAGGCCAGACAGTGAGTTTTGAAAGCCAGACAGCACCTGGTGAAGTAGTGATTGAGTCATGACCATTGATCAACAACCCTATTAACCCCCCGCTGGTATCATGCCATGGGTCTGAAAAAAAAAAAAAAAACCAAAAAAAAAAAAAACAACTTATTGTCCCTTTAACTATTTTGTCCAGTCTGGGAAACTGTCTCAGTTCATTTTGACATCTTCAAATCAGCAACTGCATTATTAGACAGATACACAGTCATAAATGGAGCTGTCTAATAATGCTTCTGATATAAATCCAGCACATTTAAATATTTCACTATCTTGTGCTGCAGTGAGGAATTCTCCGAGAGAACAAGCCCAGTGCCACTGAATAATTTCCACATTGTTGCAGGTTAGTATCACATCTTCACTGACCTGTATGATACTTAGCATGTGCAGTATATCATGTAATAATACATTTGCATGTCATATCATACAATGGATAAATAATACAATGAATAAGCTATGTAGTCCATGCTTAAGCATATTTCTACTATGCTGTATATGTAGTAAGACCAACAAGGATTTGAATCTACAATATAAATGACTGTTGAATGTGATTCTAGCAGCAACCCTTGAAACCATATTTAGGCTCCCTTGCTTGTAGCTAATCTATTATCTGCAAACACAGTGAGCACAGTTCCCCTGCAGGAAGACTTTGAAGCGCAGCCATTGGAATGTAATATATAAATAATCACAATTATATTATGAAAATGTATACCCAACTAGCATCAATGTCAGCGTTAACTTTTTCCCTCCATGCCAGTATTTATTGTGGTTATTTATTGTTTGTCTGTGTAAAGTGTATTTGAGTATTTAGAAAGGCAATATATAAAATAAATCTATGATGATTATGATTATTATTGTTATTGTTGTTGTTGTTGTTTATTATGTTTATTCACACCACATTATGGCAGTTATTATTAATTAATTACACATTAATTGATTAAGACACATATCTCCTGCCCAGTGCATGCTGGGACCCCTCCACACGCACACACGCAGACACACACACAGACACACACACACCCTGATTATACAAAATGGATTGAATTAAAACATTTTCAGATTAAGATGTGTTCACTGTGAGCTCAGCTGTAGTGAGTGCTCCTGAACTGCTTCTAAAGATGCAACAATATTGTCCGAAGAAGAAAATGGAAATCAGAAACTGCAACTTTCTTCCGTGAGCGTACAAGGAAAAATCAAGCATTCGAGAGTGTGCCTAAGCAAGTCTAATGGCTCAGAAGCTCACACATAGGTAATGAACCACATTTTTGTCAGGAAAGGCTCAACATTGGCTTTTAAAAGCCGCTGGAGCTTTTCCAGACACAACTTTCCCTGGCAGCTCCGCACAGACAAATGGATGTGTGTCTAATGAAAGGCTTTTAGTGGGTATTGATCTTTTTGCCATAAGTATGGCCGGCTGTTTTGCCCTTGACATATATTCAAACAAGTTTGCAGATGGAGAAGAAAAATATGCAGAATATTACTGCGTGTGAACTCTTTGCCTTTTGTTCCTCTTTGCCTCTCCCTCTGCAGCGAGACTATTATTTTCTCAGAGTGAGTGATTGTAAGAATGATACTACGGCGTTTAAAAAGTTATTACGTGTAATAGTGAGTTAATTGACTAACCACGTCTCAGGTCCTGCAGAAGATTTTCCTGATCTCACTTCTCCACCTTGGGGCTCCGTCAGCCCACCCTAGCTGTACACTCCCTGCCCATGCACATCAGTCATCCAAATATCTGCAGTGTAATCGCTTGTGCAGAAACCCTCCCTCATATTCCTCACAGTGAAGAACTTTGAGATGCAAGTCAGCGTTTTTCCACTTTGTGTGACCAGTGCCGGAGGCTGTCATTACACTAATGCAGCACTGCTATCCAACAAAGGATCTTCCCTCAGGAAAAAAAACAAACAAAAAAAACTCAAGACCGCAGAGAACACAGATCTTAGGATAATAGACTGCCCTACATTACGTCCTCACGTGCCTTTGCGTTTTAAAATGGGCAATTACTCATCATTAGGCCTCTGAGACAGCAGACTAAAGTATTACATTGTAGACCACATATCCAGCTGTCTTGAACGACACAGTTCATACATTTATGGAGGGAATCAGTTACAGATACATGTGTTAGTGACAATTTAGAGCAATTTTGTCTGTCCATTAGTGGAAAAACTAGTGATAAAACACATTTGACATTACTACAGCAGTGCCAGGAAACTTCTTTATGATTTTGCTGGGGAAGACCTGGCATCAGATTATGGAAGCAATGGTAGGCTAGGAGTTAAGGAACTGGGCTTGTAACCAAAAGGTCACCAGGTTAAATCCCAGGACCTGCTGGTAAAATGAGGGTAGAGAATGAGAATGACTGACAACCACCTTTAAGCAGCCCTTGAGCAAGGCACTAACCCCCCAGACCCTCAGTGGAACTAGTCATTGGCCACTATCAAAAGGCACTGGTTGTACTGGGCATCTCTCAGTATAAATTATCCATTGTATCCATTATAATCCATTATTTGAGAATCCCATAAATTAATTTTGAAGGTGACATATACTTTCTCACTCCATCAAAATCACATCTAATGAAGCTGATACCTAAAGTCAGCTACCTCTAGAAACATATCAGCAAGTCAGACTGAGTTAGATTAAACTGATTAGACAGTTCTCATGTTAGATTTTTTACTGATTTTTTTTCAAGACAGCGTATATAGATCAGTTGATATCAAACTACGGGTTGTAACTGGGATGACTGGATGAAAACAAAATGTAACATCCTTATTCCAGAGAGGAATGACTTGTGAACAAGT
>OMKZ01001648.1:12703-34931 GCA_900302535.1 Neoniphon sammara | reverse complement strand
TTCACACAAGCCCAAGTATTCATTACATTTCAAGAGTCTGAAACCGGGCTCAGATTTGAAATTTGCTGTGTGTGGTGTAGTTACTGTCTTTGGATACAGTTCAATCCACACTGGGATTCCCATTTGAGGACGAGCCTTGAGAAATACTGAATTGTATCAATTACTGGTCCAACAGCGGTGCAACAAGGCACATTGTGTTCCACAAACAGCAGCGGAAACCAGCTCAACTTGTTAAGGCATTACAAAACACGAGCAGAATCCAGGCATGCGGTCGACTTGAGTTTATTTGCTTTATAATAGAATTTGTCTACTGTATGTCTCATATGATGCAACACAGTCATACTGTTGGAGGTAAAGTGACACAAAAAGCCTTTGTGGATTAGTCGTTGGATATTATGTAGTGGTTTTATAGGGAAAACAATAAAAACAAATGGAAGAAATTCAATCTAATTCATTTGGACATTGCTCTGTGCATTGCAAGGGGTATAGTGCAATCCACATGATGCTGATCAGGCTTTTACAGCATTAGCCCTTTGTTGTCTTCAAATACTACAGTATGTATTATTATGCATGAAAGGCTCCCTTTGATTTGATTATGTCTAATCAAAAAACTCTAAATCGGCTCCATGTTGGTCCTGCTTCAGCATCATATCTCTCAGATCAAAACTGCCCTTTAGTAGCTATGTAACAGGAGTTGTGGCTTTTCTAATGAATAGAAAAACAAGACCATGATGTCACTGGTCTGAAAACAGATGCCAAGGATATCAAAGATGATATCACTCTTTCCTTCCTTAACAACTACTGTCATACTGCTCCTGAGCAAAGTACTCACAAATCATCAATACTATTATTTGGTTTTACTGTGCAGCTCCCAGGTGTGGAAGTGTGTGTATTTGAGCTCCTGATCAGCTTGTATGGTTAAATAAGGCTTAAAAAACCCAACTTGCTTCATTTAAGCATAAGTCTCTTAAGCGTTTCTTTGGTGTAAAGACTGAATTAGTTAACCTAAGTTAATTGGGCATGAAGAAAGTTCCCAAATCAAGTTATTTAGGCTTGGATAAGAGCCAAGTGGAGCCAGAAATCCTCAAAAGCGCTGCATACCTCCTTACAAAAACTTAACCCCTTCCATAATAGGACTATACAAGCTCAACATACAGTATGAGCTATGAGTCATTCTTCAAAGCAAACATGCTTAATTCAAAAGTCTAATCCTGAGTGGACTCAAAAGGGGAAAGCACCTCAGCCTTACTGAACAATGACAATATGGCATTGCAAGCATGAGAATATGCATTGAAAAGGAGACACGAAGTCAAATACAGGTTTCAGGTTTCTTTGGGGAGTGTGTGGCTGCAGGGTGAATGTACTGCAGCAAAATCTGAGATAATTCCCCTGAGTTTCAAGTTTCAAACTCGAGTAGCTAGCTCATACAAATGTCATACAAAACTGTTGCATTGTCAGAACAATTGTTGTTTGTGGCAACACTTTTGCCAACCAAACAACAATATCAGCAATCAGTTTATGTCCCCCATCTTACCATCTTAGTGGAAGCGCTGTACTCGTTCTTGTCATTGAGATGGCACTGCCCATCATGAGGCTGGACGAGGCCTCCCAGTTTGCCATCCAGAGCAAGGTGAGGCACGTCATCTGTGGTGAACACCAGCAGGTGGTAGGCCTCCTTCCTCCAGCCTATCTTCTCCTGTTTAGAGGGCACAGTTTGTTAGGACGGGGGTTTTCAAAAACTTTCATGTTCCAGACCCCCAAGTTGACTGTCATTAAACTGCAGACCCCCATTTGAAGTGATTTTGCCCTGTTGGGACCCTGATATGAAAAGATATTTTGGTTTGTGTTAAATATTTGTAATACATAGATTAGATTATTACACAGAGAATGGATTCAAAGCAGTGAGATTAAAACAATGTTAAAATTATCACTTTTTTGTATCATAACATAATTAAAATTATACTGAATTACAGAATTTAAATATAGTGAAATTTAAATTTCTCATTTTGCTGAGGACCACCTGGAAGCCCCTTGAGGACCCCTGGGGGCCCCTGGACTTCAGTTTGAAAACCAGTGGGTTAGGACACAAAAGAGACAGCTTGTCTCCTTTGTGTCCCTGTCAGTCCCTGTCCCTGTCACTTTATGACAAACTTCCTGTTGGGTACAGGAAGTTCATAACACACGCTTGCTGCTGTTATTTAAGTTTGGTCATATCACTGAAGAACTTCATGAAATATCACCTCAAAAGTCACTATAGCCAAGATCTATGAGACAAGTTACACTGCAAGACTATAAATAATAAGCATGCATTCAATTAAAGAGCTGTCATAAAGACATTCCTATGAGAGATAAAAACAAAAAAATAACAATACATCAAAACAATGACCTAACAGATAGATTTATATTCTGGCAATCATCTCTTCATTCAAAAACCATTTGGGATGCGTTATAACTTTCCACAAGATTGAGAAGCACTGATCCAAATGAGCAGACAAAAACTACAGAGAGAGTGTGCGAGCAGCCAGAGCTTTCTCCAGCAGACCCAAGCCTGGCCATTATCAATGGGAAACAGAGGGGGACAATGGGCAGTGGCAGAGTGCACGTTAGACAGAGTGCTGACTAATGCATGACGCTAAACAAACATAACCTTTCAACCAGAGACAGAAGCATAAAGGCAGCCATTTGTGATTCATTTGTCCATTATATGGCAGTTACAGTATGCAAAAGAGCTGCGGGCTTGCCAGTCATACACAGGCCTCTTTGAAGTGAAGAGCTATATCAATGATGGCATTATTCAGCCGTGGCAGTACAGAAAATATGTTGTGTGAGAAAGTTTTATTTGCCTGCCAAGGAACAATGACTGAGTCCTGCTGTTGAGGGCACCGGGGGAGACAAATTTCTCTCAGCAGAACAAGCAGTGCTGAACTCACAGAAGAATCACGTGCATTCAAACGTCAGCTTTAATTATCCCAGCATCACATCCGGTGTGATTGTGTGCATTGATGACTACGTCTTTCTAAAAGTTTCAAAAACAACCAACATGGCTGGGATCTAACGGTGCCTCATGGTTTTGAATCTAGAGGATTATTTATCACATTGTCTGCTTATTGCATTCCCCTCATTGTTATGTCTGTGGAGATCTGTGCTTGACTATTATTAATAAGACAGAGATAGTTTTGACTCCCAACAAATAAATAGCTACACATGTTAGACATTATGGTAACTATTTTAAGACATATGCATGCTAAAAATAACCCATCTAATTGCTGATATATGATTTACACAGGATGAAATAAGAATAGCCTACATCAATCAAGCCTTTGGACCGCCTTAGCCCAGCCTCCTAACCAGTGAGTGTTTGAAATGCTGTAGTTACAGTAAATTACAAGGCAGGAGCTCGATGGAGGGAGTCATTCTCTTCCTGTAGAAAACAATTAAACTGGGAGAGGAAAACAGGGATATGACTGGGCCTGCTGGCTGCTCGTCCTCATGTTTAACCAGCTGCACCAGACTGCGCTTCCTGTCTGTCCCCCCTGGTGCTTTTAATTAACAAGCAAATAGGCCAACCGCTAATCACGGGAGGATCTCTGCAGTCTCACAGTGGTTTTCCTTTTGGTCGGATCTAAATATTGGGTGGTCACTAACTACTGTCAAGTCAAAGCTCAGAGCAGCCCATGGTGGATGAGTACAACCAAGTATTATGGAGAGAAGGAGATTAAGAAACAAGGAGAAATTCAGTCATATTAACGGGGTGCAACTTGCTTGACTGACAGCTCACCTTGCAAACAGCAGCCTGCAGGATGGCGTCAAAACCGCCCTCTGGTGCGTCCCGGTTGCGCGATACCATCTGCTTCTGCACCTCCTCGTTGAAACGGTCCACCTTGTCCGTCAGCGAGAGACTGTGGTGGAAACCGAAGGAGGGGACGCAGTTGGGGAACAGCTTGTACCTGTGGAGAGTGACACATACGTATTAACGAGCGTGTGAATTTTTGGCTTAACAGATTCAATTCAATTCATGATTCAGTAAGTTGGTGATTCAGTTTGATTTAAGGTTGTAAACCACCACAACAATTTGATTCAATACTTGTAGCCAAAATTTTACATCCATTAAATAAATGCATGTAATAACAAAGGACAAGCTTTTTTCTCCTGAGATGCTAACAAAGACAACAGAATAACTCAAACATTATTAATTCTAAAGAAGGAAATATTATTGACAAAAAAACAGTCTAAAGGTCAGGTGAATCGAGAATGATTTGGGTCAAAGCATTATATATTGATTCAGGCTAAAGTCAGAATGTTTCGTTCTATTTATTTGTTTGAGCTTATCGATGTAGTTTAATCAGCAGAATTTATAATCAATGCACTGATGCATGAAAGAATTAGTACACCCCCAAAGCGCAGAGAGACCCAAACATCTCCTCTGACAGTCACATCAAAACAACATCTAAAACAAAATAAACCCCTCTGGTCTTATTGACCTTATTTGTTAAGCTTGTTTTCTGTTGTTTTGGTCTGTATTTGTGTCATTTGTTACTCTGTAAAGCACCATGTGTTGAACATGTTTTGAACAAAAACATTATAAGTAAACTTGACTTGATATGTACATTAGATTTGCTGAATATCAAGTGTAAAACAACTGATACATCTGCAACAATATTATAAGCTGCATTCTCTTAAGGGTCACAGAGTGTTAACTTTGTCAGTCTTAAAGATCCAATGATAATTATGATTATGATGGATAATTATGATTAGCAAAGGCTTATTAGCGTCACCAGTAACAATTTCTATGCCATTTTCAAGCCTGCTAACTTTAACTGCAGTGTACCATGGCTGAATGTAATCAAATCCAGATCTAAATGTAGACCATTCTCTATTCTTGTATAAATGGTGTGAGCATTGGCAGAGTTGAGCTGGGCAGCTTAGGAGCCAATATGTTATTATCTGTCCCTTTAATATTTTCCTGCCATGCTGCAGTGTCTGTGCGAGTCACACACACACATGAACATACCCACACATATACACACGCACATCCACACAACCCAGGCCATAACCTAGTTGGGAAGTGATGCGCGATGGCGGGCGGTGAGTCAGTGCAATTGTAATCTCACCTCCAGGGCAAATATGGTGTGTGGCTGCTTTTCACCCTCTATCTATTCTGTTTCCTTTCAGCTTGCCCTCATCACCAACTGTGAGCATCAACAACACACACACACACACACACACACACACACACACACACACACACAGAGTGTGGGTGGAAAGTGGCCATTTTGAAGAACTGTTTCTCCACCTGTTTCTCCACTGAGCCTTATCAAATATGAAAAATAATGAATCATGAATTGTCTCAGCTGGAGAATATCTCCCGCTAAATCATTCATGATGGTCAAAAATAGAACTCGTGGGCTTGCACTAAATTATTGAAGCAGGATTTCCCTTTCATATATTCTGGGCCCGTTTATGTCGCAAGAGGAAATATTTTTGTGCACAGCTTCACATTCTGTCTCACATAAATCTGCTTTCTGGTGAAAGTGTGACAAAACTTATTACTTCCACTCACGCGATACTGGCCTTATATAACCAAAATGTCAGTCCATCTGTCAGGATTTTAATCCAAAAGCCATTCAAACACGCTGTGAATCCACCTCCCTGTACCCACCCACTGCAGGGATTCTCCTGGTACTTGGGTGCCGTGTAGGAGAAGGGGGACATGTTCTTGTCCACAAAGGAACCGAAGCCCAGCCGGAAGTTGCTGGTGAGCTTGCCCATCTCCTGGGCCAGCTTGGTGCCCAGGTTGCGGATGGTGTCCAGATCATCCTTCATGGAAAGAGAGAGGTCCATCAGGTAGTAGAGGTCCACTGGGTAGTCTTCCACCTGCCGCACCTGCACCTCAAACCACGTCTGATCACCTGGAAAGAAGCAGCATCACCGGTTCCTTCAGTGCTTTACAATATCAAGACTTAATCTTGATGGTGGGGTGTGACTTTGTGGGTTTACCTAATACTAGAATATTATGTACCTGGTCGCAGGCTAAGAGAGATCTTCTGAGGCATAATCTGGGTGACGTCATACTGGGTCGGCCCAGACCCTTTAGAACTGAGGGCTCTGTTCTCCAGGATGGAGATGCTGCTGCTGGGAAACTCGATGAACCGGGCCTCGCAGCCCCTCTTCTGCAGGTTCTGACTAAAATCACACCGCGATGTCAGTGTCCGCCCCCTCCCAAAATCCTGCAGGATAGAAACCCAAAAAGCTTTCGTCATTGAGGTAAAGACTTACAATCATCAAGCTACAATTATCATTTTTTGTGAAAATGTGGAATTTGCCACTATACTGTTAGTGGTCCTACTTGCTCTGATTAGATGCTCTTACTTCAGCATCTCTTTCATTTGAACTGAAAGAGTTGAGAATACACTCCAGCATGCAGCCTAACTGGAGGTTACCCCTTCCCTACCACCATCCCAGCCATATACAAAGTTGTACCAGTACAGTGGCATGTGAGCTATGGTGAGTGCCCACCTCTTGTGCGCACCAGGCGCAGCTGGAGTGGATGAGGAGGCATTCTTCACAGGATGTAGCACTGCCACTCATACACATGTTGAGACCTGAGAGGAGAACGGGAAGGATCATAGGCAGCAATGGTTGCAGCACTTGGAGAATCACCATAATATTTCTATTTGTAGGGTATGAAACTTTGTAGATCTGGCTAATCTCTTTCATGCTTAATGACATTTTTTCTTGTCTTGACATGCAGAATATAGGGACTTCTAGCTTTGCTGTGATATGTATATAATTGCCTGTACCTCTAAAATACACTACAGGATTAGGTCTTTTTCAGGGAGGTTGAATCTGCCTGCATAAAACTTCTATCATAAATTAAAAATAAATTATAGTCAGCTCTATAATGCTATAAAATGTGGTTAAATACAAGTAAACAACAAAATGCTGCCTTGTTTTTCTCTCTTCCATGCGGCATCATGGTTTATGGCTTAGCTGGACCAATGTTGCAGCCTGGAGCGTGCTCGCACAACCAAAACATTGGGTCACTGGGTTATTCTGATGTTACAAAAACAGGCTGATCGCAGATACCAGAATACATATTGCAATAGTCAACTTTGCTTGCTTTATCCTACCTCGAACACCGTGCATAAATATTTCCAGAAGCATGCAGCACATCCATATCCGCGGGGTCCACATGACGGCACTTGGCGTGTTTATTAGTTGACAAACAGTGGGTCTTTTTTATTTTATCTCTCCTTGAAGCTGATTATTTTTTTTTTTTACTTCCCTGCCCGACTTGTCATTGGATTCAGTCGTATTGGACTGAAGTGCGCTCTGACCATTTCAACTCCACTCCAAGGCGCTTAAATTCAGGTCTCATAATAAAGGATCCAAGCGAACCAGCAGACAACTTTCCATTCCTTTAAAGTATGTACCCGCAAATCCACAGTCAGTCCTGTTTTAGTGCCTTGTTGAAGTGAAGTCCACTGAGTTGCACTGTTTGGACGCCTCTGCAGCCTTCCACGTCCCTGTTAGTTCACCCATAGCTGACTCTAATCCCGATTCCCCAACTTCTCCACCGATTTAATCTCTCCTTTCGATCCGACACGTCCAGATCCCGTTTGAATGCGAATTAGAAAACACAAAATCGGCAAATGCACCCAACCCCAAGCCCGCGACCCGTCCTGATTTTCCTCTCCAAGTTTGTGTTTCTTCGGTCGGTCGCTCCGGTTTGCGTCCCAGTTGGAGTCTCCGCCTATTCCCAACTACAGGGGAAAGGGATTACCATTAACCCTTTCATTGCTTCAGTGGGTGACTAAACACTGTTGACACTCAATATTAACCCTTTAATTTATGCGCACACCTAAACCAGTTGTTCTCAAAGCGCAGTCCAGAAACCACAAGGTTTCCCAGGGTTTGTTATTGCGGCTACCCAGCGAAATGAGAAATAATTTGACTTTTGTTTAATATTATACTCGCTAGAGATTTCATGACTGATCACGTTTCACACGCCCTGCATTGGTTTCAGCCCTGCCACACAATGACAGCTAAATATTACGTTCTCCGGGAGAAAACCTCATTAAATGAGGGCTAATAAGACAGTTTGGGGGACCACATGAACAATCTAAATAGTGCGTGTACTAAGCCCTGACCCATAATGGATATTTGGCGCCAATATCGATGTTGGGAGTAAATAATAATAATAATAATAATAATAATAATAATAATAATAATAATAATAATAATTCTTATTATTATTATTATTAACTTATAATAACGATATATTGGCCTATATTTTTATGCATACTAATACACTTGTAGCAAGGAATAATCATATTTTGTAATAACCGTAATAGATACGTACTATAAACGATATTGTACAGTTGAATAAACCTCTTATCTGCACCACCATCTGCTCAGCAGTAATTGGCTGCTCAGCCAGTTGAGCTATACAAAGTATTGTAAACAAAGCAATCTGCTGTACAAACTACTTATTGGTAACAGTTTTAAATTATCTCCAGTGCTTTCTCTGAATTTTATTTAGCCTAATTTATTTATTGTTTTTGCATATCTGCCAACATATACAGTGATACTGTTATATCTGTGATAAGCCAATAGAATCTATCGGTCACAGTAGTTTCCACATTTGTAGCTATAATACAAGCTCATCAGATCCTGGTGAACCTATGCTTATGAGCAATATACTGTGTAAACACCCTTAATCATCATCAAAAGCGCCATAATGCTGTGGAGTTGCGATATTGCGACCAGGTGGTCAACTGTAATCACATGTAGCGTGAGTTGTTTAGTGAGCGGTGACCTGACATATTCCGGGCTTTTTTGTTTGGTGGGAGTGATCACCACCTAGTGGAGATCACACATGACAACAGGACAGCAGCTGTGCACACATGAGCTGTTTCTCTGCTGACAATTCAGCACAAATTGTGATTTCACAGTCTAAAGCCCCATCTGCCTTGCCTGGAGGCTGGTCTATTAATAGTAACGTACCCTGACTAGATTTCCCAATCCAATTAGGACTTTGTCAAGAAGATTTCTGATGGCCTATACACACTGAGAATGTCTGCAATAATAACAAATTTGGAAATAAATCACTTAAACCAAGCAAATCCTTTTTTTTTTTTTTTTTTAATTTGCAGTACAGCAAATACATAAAAGCAAATCAAGCTGCTGCATTTCCAATTGATAAACAAAATATATTTACAGATGCAACTTAAAGAACACAATCTATTTAGTTTATTTACTTAAATGCATTTAACTGCCACTTACATTAATAACTGAAGAAGAGGTACTAAATGACAATCTCATTCTTAAGACACAAAAAAGTATTAAAGTAGTAAATATTGTTCTCAACTAACAATCAGATGCAAATTGGATTGATGATCTAAGGTGCAGCATTGAACAAATTTTTATAACTTTTACCTAATAACTGACTTTTTTTTAAACCAAATAAAGTACAATTTCTTCCAATCTGCCAGAGTTTGCACCAATTTCCTTTGAAATAAACTGTTTTGTCTCTCTTTGGAACATTTAAATAACAAAAACTTTTGGGTTTTGATGTTATTCTGACAGGTAACTCAAACAATTAACTGAAAACAATAAAAAGTTACTAACATCTATCACTGCCTCTTCAGGATGTTGTGGTGTTTGTTGGCCTGGTCAGGAGCTCGGACGTCATCTTCATGATGGTCCTGAGTGGCAGGCCACTCAGGACACCCTGGTGCCTGGACTTCAGCTCCAGCAGGGCCTCCATGAGCCTCTGCCTGCCAACCTCTGGGTGGCGCCGTGTCAGCTCTGCCATCAAAGTGTCAAAGCTGCCCATGGTGGCGTAATGTTGGGGCACACAGGTTCCCTTTGCTGTGGGTGAGATGCAAACCACCTTCCGCTTCTCAATGCTGGAGCGGAGCTGCTGCTGGTGCACCAACTGGACAAATGATGGAAGAACATGAGCTGAATCCATACCAAGCCATAAAATAGAAAGCCTTTTCAACATATAATGACTATAAAAATCAATCAGCAGTTTTACATTTTGTATCTGGGGGCAAACATTTTTGGAATAACTGCAAAACTCAAAACAGTTTCAAGGACAATCTAGTAAGTTGTACCCTGTTCTTACATACTACTTATCTACTAGGCTGCCGTAATTTATTTCACCTGGTTCAGCCTACTTCACTGCAAGAAATGGATTCACTATGGTCAATAACAATTTTCTCTCAGTTTCTCCTAATTTTCTGGAATGATTTTGTGCCCACTGTCCTCTTGTCAGTAAAAATGCAGATTTAAAACAAACAACCTAGAAAAAATTCACTGATTGATTTGACAATATACTGTGGAGAGGACCTCAAGAACTTTATTCCAAAATGCCATGTATCAGATTGTAAACAGCAGATATGAAGTTCAGCATTTGGTATTTCTATAATGCAGTGGATTGACTTTCAAGTGTTACTTTGTCAGCTTAAAGTTACCCACATTCCATTACAAAGTACCAGCATGAATCTGAATCCATCCTGTTAGTGATTTTATAAAAGCATCCATCACTTGTTCGAACTGGAGGATTTCATTTTCAACCATACTCCTCATTTTCTCACCTTTACTGTAGTGTTGCTGGGGCTGGTCTTGGGAGCTTGGGGTGTCGGGACGCCCTGTGAAGGCCCGGGCCTGTTAGTGGAGGAAGACACGTGCTGTTGGTCTTGGCTCTGGCTCCCCTCTCTGGGTCCGCTGATGTGCTCCACATGTAAAACATGGCCCTCCAGTGCAGTGACAGAGCCATTCAGCTCTGTCACTGCAGCCTTGGCAGATTGGGGGCCGCTCAATGTCACTATGGCAACTCTGAAGAACACAACCAGTGAGACGGATGATAATACCACTGACATTTATGTGGCGGGTTTGAGAAGGGAACCGCTGTTAGAGCGGTTTTAATTGTAACAGGCGCACAGGGACAAATCTGACAAACTAGGTGTCCAAAAAAATAAAGGGAATTGTGGGAATAGTGTGGGAAGAAGTATGGACTGATTGAGATACAGCAGTCTAGTGCATTATAATGGATGTCTGAGTGCTGACAGAACACCGCATTGTACATCCATTAATGTCAACAAACATTTCTATCCATTCCTCTGTCCTTGATTTTGATAAATAAAGTGGCACTGGCTCACCTCATATCATTGCTGAAGGTGGAGATGCGGACTTCAGAGGCGTGGTACTTCTCAAACAGCAGCATCAGATCACCCTGACAAGGCAGGATTTTATTTAAATGCCTATACTGCACTTAGGTGGCTAAAAATGTCAAATGCAATGTATTAAAGAACAACTAACATTTAAAGACAAAATTTCTTTATTTCCTCAATTCACCAATGTTTAATCACAAATGACTACTATAATTTTTCACTATTCACATGAACACTGCATGAGGTATGAAAGACAGTTGGAGCACTGAGAAAAACCGCCAGAGGATGCAGGGTTCAGACTCACCTCTGTCACAGTACTTGGTAGGTCAGTAACACAGAGGAATGAGTTACTGGTCTTCTTCACCTCCCTGGCTGATCCTGTGGCTGCATCAAATTCACCACTCAGGGTCTGATCCAGAATTACTTCAAACTAGGTATATTTGCAGCTGCAGTTCTGATCTATCTGCCTGCTCACCATTTTTCGTCTTTTTTTTCGTCACTGTTGAGGCCTGTCCTGTCTCACCGGCTGCTGCAGGCTCCAGTTCCTCATAAGCGTCATACCATGCCTCGCTGGAGTTCAGCTCTTCACATGCAGCTGCTGCCAAAAATCAACCACTTCTAGGTTAATGAGTTAAAAGGTGAGCAAGGTGCTTTTGCTTCATATTTGTCTGCGTTTCTAATAGTCTGTGTGTATAGCTAGTACCACTCTGCTGGGAGTGAAGAGAGACACCTTTTCCCAATTTGATGCCGATGACCCTGGGCTGGAGAGCTAGATCTTTTCTTCTCTGACCCTCCTAGGAAAAACAGTGCATACTGGCCTTGTTTAAACTGCTGAAGACTAAAAGGCAAACTACGCCCAATGAGCTGCATTCAAAAGCTTCTCAAGGATATCATTTAAATAGGAATCCCTTGATGATTAGTGCATCAAGATAATTAAGTGCAGACTGTAAAACATACCTTGGAACCCTTTTCATTTTGACCACAAGGGCCTCCATTTTCTCCATCTACGTTTTTGTCCTGTCTGTGTGGCTGCTGTGAGCTCCTGTTAGAGATGCTTGTGATAGGACAACACAACATTACAGCAGCCTGAGAGTCAGTAGCCATGCCTATATGCAGCATTCAGAGAGGCACAGAAGCTGCATTAAATGAGATGTGCAGGTTTTAACTCAGAATGCAAACAGACCTTGCTGGAACATTTCCCAATGCATCACCAATAATCTAGACAAGGACAACAGAAGACTGGATTACTAGAGTTAAATGTTAAATTTTGATATTACTCGGCTAAGCAGGGAGTCTGACCTGTGTGGGGATGTAATGGGTCTCTGTGGTCAACTTTTGGGGGTCAACAGATAGAGGTTTGAGCTGGTCCAGAGGCACTCCTGTCAGGATCTTTTCCCTCATCTCATTATAGCTAGACTCCAGTCTTTGCAGGGCACTCACAATTTTTGCAGGAGGGGCCTCAGACCTGCAGAAAGAAGGAAGCAATGACAGGAAACAGGTCAGTGGTACCACCATCGTCCCAACTAGTTGTTTTCTTTCCACCTCTCCTAGTTGTTTTTCTTTTCTTTGTTTTTCTTCAACCTGAATGTTACACTACATTGAGACTCAACACCCATTAACTCTGACTCAGCATCCAACAACTCTGATATTGAAAGGACAGCCTCAGAGAAGCCAAGCTTACCAATACTGATTCATGTCTCCTTTCATTAAGGTGAGCCGTTCTCCCTCAGCCGAGGTATAGTAGAGTCTCCAACAGTGCTGCCTGCACATGCTGTACTGCAGAGCCAACAGGCACAGCTCGGCTTGCTGGGCACGCTGGGCACAGTCACAGCCCCCCTCAGCACCACAATCCTTTTTCACTGTGGTACCTGAGCTGGATTTTGGAGAGAAAAAAAACAAAAACAAAAAATAAAATCAAGTATAAGGTAAATTCTATGACTCAGCAACAGTGCATCTTTAGAAACAAAACAGACATAGATACGTTTAGTGTTGAAATGACTTGGTCAATACCTTGATATTTTCCCTTTTAGCTCTTTCAGTTCCTCTTGAGCCGCCTTCAGTTTGATAAATTCCTAAAATGTAAAATAGAAGTTAACACACTGCTAGGTCAAATATTAATGACAGCTTTTTAGTTTCTACTGTACCTCAGCCAGGTAATCCAGGTCTGTCATGTGGACCTCAGTAATGATATGTTTGTCAGTTGTGGGCAGATCCATGGTTTGAGTGGCAGCTGAGACGCACCATGCCAAATCTGACTCGGTGCCAACCAAAGCATCATGGGTAGTGCTGTGGGTCAAAGTGGACTTTTCTGCAGTGCTTACTTTGACAGAAGATGGCTCAGTTTCACCAGACTCACTGCTGGCCTCGACTGGAGCTGAATGAATCCTACTGTCACGTGGTTTCAGCACTTCACTGTTTTTTTTACACACGAGGATGCTGTTATCGTCGTTCATGATGCTGTGGAAGCTGCCACTCTGGTCCTCATACTCGCTGTCTGATTTAGCAGAGCAGTCATGCACACTATAAGTCAAGTTAGCGCAGTCACACAGGTTATTGTGATAGCTATCCTCTGTGCCCTCAGCTGTACCAGGAGTCGTCTCCACAGTGCTCGGTGGCTCTGAGCTCCCCTTGGTGGCTGACAGGGAGTCGTCCTGCTCTGGTTTCCCTGGTTGCCGAATGCTGGCGTCGCTCCACTCCATTTGGGTACTGTCAAAGCTGTAGTACTCAGAGGAAGGAGCCTCCTGTTCAACAGCTAGCCATTGTGAACTGTAACATAACATATTTATATATGAAATCATCTCACAAGATGAAACCCAACAGAGGAGACTTAAACCAATATTTCATTTTAGATCAAACATTAACATTATAGCATACAGATTTTAATGAACACTTACCCCATGATGTCAGCACCAAAATGCAAATATACCCACATTCAGAGCTTTTTTAAGTAAAAGCAATTGTGCATTCAAATGAATCAAACCTCAAAAATGGACATAAGTTTCTATGACATCAAGTTTAAATGTATTTAGAGCACCAAATCACTATTTACAGTTTCAAGTGGCACAAGCTTACAACAAACAAAACAGGACAACACCCTCTGATGTAAAGCAGGCAAGAAAATACCCCTTAAAAACCCAAAGGTAAAAGGGAAAAAAAGGGAAAGAAATCTTGGGAAGGATCATGACGATAAGGGCCCCAAATGAAGGCAACTGATACTTATTTAGACTTGGGCAATATCAAAAATCTTATACTGTAATATCATCCTGTCAGAATATCAGAATATTTGATATTACTGGCATATTTCAGCGGGTGATTCACCCAACCAAACATCAACCCAACATGTCACTGCTGATTGATATTGGCTGCTAACTTTTCATGAACATCTAGGCATGTGGGCTAAAAAGGCATATTGTCATATTGAGAAGAACTGATATTAAAGTTAGGGAGAAGTTGGAGTGGGAAGAAAAACTGAAGACAGATTGCAAGAAACAAAACAAAATGCACAGTGCATATATCAACCACGGGATGCACACTCACTGTAAATGACTGGTTTCCTCATATTTGTAGTAACCGCTCTGGCCTTGTACCACTGAGGCCTGGCTGCATGACTCAGGCTTTCCAGTCTGCCTGTGTCTCTCCAATTCCATGTCCAGAGAGAAGTTGGCCTGGGCTGCAGGATCCTTGCACACCGCCACACTGCTACTTCTGCTGTCCTGCCGTGATACTCCTTCCTTCCACAGCTGGGACGACAGCAGGTCCTTCAAATAAACCCTGCATTATTCACCTTTTTACTGCACATTTACAAACTGCATCCACTTATGCACTATTTCATTTAGTGTTTAGAATGCTATGTTGATGACCTTAGATCTGTGTACCTTATGGCTTGGCTGCTCTGTGAAGTAGCTGCTGTTGTAAGCTGTCTGGAAGGTTTGCTGTGGCTTGACAAACTGGTTGGTAGGATACTGGTGTCCTAGCCGCTTCTGCTCTCTCTGACAATTTGCTCCATGCTTGGTGTGGTTGGGAGGCCAAATAAAGTCTTGATCTGTAGGGTGACATTTTTGCAAGACAGGGTTTGCTTTATAGGGAGCATTGTAAAAAAAAAAAAAATCCAAAATTAGGAGAGAGAGAAAACAGCAAAATGTAGGCCTAATGTGACTACTACTGAAAATTCTTTATGGTCTTTCATGTTCCTTTTTTTTTCTTTTTTTAAAAATCACCCTCAGAACTATTTAAAAGCGTCACCTTCAGGGTGTAAGGGTTGCTGTACAATATGTGTGCCACAGTGACTGCACCAGTTTGCTCCTGACGGACAGCTGATTCCACAAGTACCACACACAGTCACGCCATAAAATGTAGGGCTTCTACAACTGAAAAAAACATGATTTCAAAAATATTTCACTATCAAATTGAAAGATTTGAAGTTTTAAATCATTTTAGCTAGAGGTTTATTTCAATCCACTGCATTAATTGTGATACATACATGTTCACACTGGATGACATTATTGGCTGAGAACGACCACGGACTCTGGTGTCATCTGCATCAGTTGTGCAAGAAAATTACTCATTAAGATAGATAATTCATCCCAAAATTTAGATCTCAATTACAAAAAAAAAGAAAAGAAAAGGTTGAACACACTTACGCTTGACATAAACATAATGCCTGGACAGTTCTAGGGCAGGATGATACTTCAGAAACTGGTGAAACCCACCTTCATCTAAGAAACAGGAAATAACTTTCAATTCAATTGAAAATTTCAGATTTTAGAATTGGCCCCTCAGCTATTTCCCCTCCCCTGAAGAAAACTTGCAGATTTTTGGGACTCCAGGGCACAATGTCACCTTGTGTGACACTATGTGGCTGATAAACAAGCCATCAGATTAAACTGAGTGATTATTGAACGGTGTTTGGCGTGATGGTCTCTCCACACAGTAGTCAATGAAACACATGTGATGACATGGCTTACTCATTTAAATAGGTTTTATCATGCATTTTGGTGTCTACTAGATGCTCTTAGTGAGATATAGGTGCAGATATGGTTGTGGTTGGTGTACTGTGACCTCTATGGCCCCACTGTATGATACCTTGTATGAGCTTCCTGTCCTCTACAGGTAAAGACAGATACCAGCACAGCAGCTTTGGGTCAGTTAACTCGAGGAATTGGTTAGTCTTCACCAAATCAAACACAGACCTATCAAGTGCAGAATAATGAGTTCATCATCTTGATAAACAGATCTATTTTGGTTATTGTTATTAACATGAACATGCACTAAGAGGGATACAGCTGCATACCTGTCCAGATGGAATTTCCTGTCTGCTTCTATTGGAGATACAATAGTGAGATAATCTTGATCCTTGCCACAATTTGTTCCACAAACATGTTAATACATTACTAATCTATAACCTGAAGCATCTCCTCAGTGAAAGAATTTTGTCTGCCTGCACACTGAATATACAGTATACAAAATACAACTACAGGAAGTTTCACTCCATGACCCCGTTTGCACCAAGTGATGAGCAAACCAAGGACAACTCTCTGACTCTGCAGTCCTATCCCTGAGCAAATTTCATGGTTTACTTTTACAGTTTTATTCCTGATGTAAAGCACTGGATTAAAAGACGTCTCGTTGCATTGTACAGATTAACTGGGGACTTACTTGGACCTGGGTTTTGGTTTTTGTAACACAAACAGTACGCCTTCTGCAGATACTGCACGCCCATATAGTCATAAGATACACCTACAGGCTTATCAAAGACGACCGGGACATCGTGGGTTAATCGAAGTGGAAACAAAGACCACATAATCTGCAAAACAGTCAGGAGTTGAGTATCCGAGATGGCCGTCAACATTTCAAACTGGAGCATTTGTTAAGCCTTACAGCCATTATACATTATATTATATTACATTATACAGCCATTAAGTGAACATAGTTTAACGTACGACCCCATTACAGGTCAGACGTTAACGCTAACGTTACGCTTGCACCAGGTGCAACTGACCCAAATATATTACGTTAGCAACAGCTAATCAAGTATTCGCAACCATATTCACCGTTTATAACTACAAATTTTGGAAAACAGACTAACAATTATAAGTTACAACTACAAATTTTGGAACAAAAAAGACGCTCAGTGCTCCTCCGTTGGCTGAAATTATCATTAACATACCGTTTGGAGGTGGCGGCGTTAGCTAAGTTAACTTAAGCTAGCTGCGTGCCTATCGGTAAAATCTGTTCATCACTACCTTATGGCACCATGTGGTTCCATGTGGTGTTCTTTTCATGCTAATTAACACTAATTAAATGCAGCTATTCATAAAAACTCACACTGGCTGCCAGAGGGAGGTGCTACAGCTAGCAGGCCCAGGTACCTGGGCAGGAAAGTTGGTTTGAAGCAGTGGATTTATGATAGAACGTTTGAAACCGCCAACAGTTTGTTCTCTTCCTTATTCTTCACATTAAAAAATAAAACAAACAGCCTATTGACCACTTACCCCTGGAGACTGAACTGTCCTGCTCTGTTATAAATGCATGTGTATTTAAATTGAAAATCTTCATTTTCAAATTTAAATACAATGATGAGAGTTTATGGCAAAACCACCAACAACCAAAAACAGAATTTGAATGGAATTTGAATTTGAATTGAATCAGTTCAAATTCTGTGATTGAAACTTTAGGCTCTTTAAATTAATCGTAATCGTACCTCTACTCTTATAACTGCTGCTACCATTACTACTATCGCCACTGGTGCTAGGCTATTAATACTACTACACTGCCGCTGCTACTACTCCCACAACAAACACAAACAAATGAACACTGCAAAATGTGCTGCATGTTACATATTTATTTATTGTTGTTTTTTAAAAAGAGGATTCACTTTTATTTTTTTTTCACCCCCATGAGTTAATCAGCAGATTAATCAATAAATAATCTGCTGAATAATTTGTTATTAACATAGTTGCCAGCTGCAGCATTAGGATAATTAGCTGTCAGATGGAAGCTGAACGCTGCAACCAAATGACAAGTGCCTTCAGCACTTAACGTCAGCGCTGGTTGTAAGTAAGTTCTGAAAAACACACTGACATATAAGCATTTTATTTAATTTAATTTTATTTTATTTTATTTGTTTGATTCTAACTGGTCATAACATACTCTGGTCTTCTGTCATGTTGAAGTAGGAACAGGATTCGTCCACTGGGGGGCAGCCATGATTCAGGTAAAATAAAAAATGAGACCACACAATGATCTCAAGTTCTCATGAATTGAAAATTACTTTTGAGTGTTTTGTGTGCGTGTTTATGAATTTGCATTCATGCTTGTGTGAGTGTGTGTGTGTGTGTGTTTGTGTGAAATCTGTTGTGTAATACGGAGTATTAGGACCAGTGTCACAACATGGTAATTAGGATTATGCGTACATTGTGTGTTGGCAAAAGAGGTGAATGGAAAAGACTTGTGCTGTTCCCTTCTCAACAGCATGACCCATATTGCTCAGTAGTAGCCAGAGCAGAGTAGTTCATTCAACCACACTAGAGACTTTCTCTGTACTGACAGTGAGGGTGCACCATGGTTTCAAGGCTGATACCACACTACACATGAGCTGCCATGTTTTTGTATCTGGATCAATAATTCACTTTGGATGCAGTTAGTGGTCATGTGTAATGTATGTTGATGGACTATCCATTTGGTTTGTGCACTTGCTTCCTGGCACATGCCCTCCACCAGGGCAATGTATGCACCACTCTGTAACAGTGTATATATTGATGCATCATGATATTTACAGTATAGTATTTTTGTTTATTTCGAACATTAAATCATCCCTCCAAGACACACACACACACACACTTACATTCCCTTGATTATTCTGACTCAGAAATACTCTTTACTGTTACTTTCTGCAGGTTGGTGAATGGGGCTGGACGTCGAAGGGAATTCTGCAGTGGTGATGGACTGTTTCCAAGGTGACAAGATACCTTTAAAGCCTCAATCTTATCACTTGTTCTTGTTAAGTGGATCAGGCCCATTAAATTGGGATCATGGCTTAACCTGTGGGTAAAAGGTTCCTTATGGATGAAAGTTTGACAGCACTGAGAGCAGGAAAGGGAAGGGGGGGCATTTTTCTGTCCATAATCATAACCAAGCCTACACTTAGTCAAGGGTTTGGGATGTAACAGAAATTTTGGACAGTGCCGAGGTGTACTGATGTATAGTTCTCTCTGAATGTGAAAGGAGGATTGTGGGAGGCATGTGAAAATTCGCAGCTAAGGTGTTAACATTCATAATTAAATTTTCACAATTATGCAGCTTTTTTTTATACTCAATTTTATTAATTAGGCACTGCTCAGTAAATGAAAGGCAGAAATAGAGAACCATGATGAAGTTGGGTATGCAGAGGTTTAGAGGAGTATATACCTGAATATGTGGCTTGAGTTTGTCTTTTAATGACCACAGTGCTGCACAGTGATAGGTGTATAACTTTAGCAACCTACAAATCACTACCAGGTCTTCCAAGAACGTGAACGGCCTGAAGTCTATCCCAGCGCTGTCCCATTCATTTCAACTAAAGAGATGCATGCATTTTCTTTTCATGAACACCTTACTCCTGATCCAGACCCTCAATCTTACACATTTCACATAACTAAGGTGTCATGCCTGTAATGCTCTACCAAACACTTAGGACTCGTCCTGCAAATGCATTTTTTCACACTTCATATGAACTTCATTTTTTCCTTTAGTCAGACCTTTGTAGCCTAGATGTCATGTAGCATACTGAAGACTACCTGCAACTATAACCATGAATCTTTAAGGCTCAAAAAATTCTCAACATGGCCTACATCTGAAATGTATTTAGGCCTTGAGTTTTAGCTCCTCTCACAGAAATAGGGGGAATACAAAGAGCACCTAGGAGTAGAGTTTATCAAATAAACATCAGTTATGAGTGATGACAGCAACTATACACATACACACGCACTCACAAGATCAGGGCAGGGCACCTCCCTTGGGCACAGTAAAAGGCCTTTCATAGCATTCAAAGGCACTCTTCTCTCCTCTCTCAATCAATGGAAAGCTGCCTGCCAGGCTGTGTTGCTGGAGACCAGAGCAAGGCTTTTACACTCCGGGCTTTGATAAGACTCTGACTCAACACCAGGGAGTGTGCAGGGCATTAAAACAATGCCTGGTTCAAGAGCTTCCCGGCCCTCTTACATATCAGATGCCGTGCGTTTGTGTAAAATGAAAAACTGTACCACTGCAACAATATTACGAGTCTAATAACTGCTTTAAAAGGTGCTGTACATTAGTAAGGGAAGCAGAGGGAATAATGTCAGATAGGACATTTTCAATAAACTGTTATAATGAAACAGCACAAGACAATCAATATGACACATGCTCAGCAACGCCTGAACTCTTGCAACTCGTAATGGCCAATCAGTGCTGTGCATTAGGTAGGGATTTGTTTTTGTCCCACGTATGGCTCTGTCTTGATGGATAAATGTACACACTCATACACACGTGAAGAAAAAACAACACAATACCTCAAAAAACATGATATCCAAATATGGATAAGGAAAGTACATTACTAATACACCATCTTCCTGAAAAAATTGTGTATTGGAAAAAAAAGGAGTTTTATCCTTGTACTAATAGCACTTAAAATGCTGCTGCAAGTAATACTGCTATGACTCAGAAGAGGCTTAAATGTTCAGGACACTCATTGTACTTTAACCTCGCAGTCTCGTAATCATTGTACAAGAGAACATCTTGAATATTTTAATATTTTTGGATTAGATACTACGCTCTGATAGTCAAGTGTAATTCATCACTCATAAATAATCCAGTTTAAAGCTTTAGACAGTGCACTGCACTGCACCGAGCTCCCAAAATAGTTTGGACAGCAACACATTTGTGATGCTGTTTGTTTGTTTAGTGAAGTATTACAATTGACTGTGAGAGAGATTAAGGGGAGCCAGTCTATAAATATTAAAATATTCAAAATGTTTTCTTCTCCTGTGCTCAGTGACATTTTCAAAACAAGTGTTATCAGAAATTTTTAGTCGTTAAGAGTCAAAAGCAAAATGATTTTTTCTTATTCATTCAGTTACTTCCAAAAGGAAAATGAACCTGCACTGCATGTATCAGCATGTTGTGAAGAGTTGTCATTTTTAAATGTCTTTAACAAGTTTAAGATTTCCAGTAGAAACTCAGTGGCAAAGACAATGCCAAACTCTTATCATACAGATGGATCCTAAAACAGCGTTTAAAAATGCTTTTGTCAAAATGCCAAACTGAAAAGTACCAACCACACTGCTGAAAAAAGCAAAAATCGTGGGAACAAAGTGGGATTTCTTTGTTCAGCAACCCAGGCATTTGCCAAACACACCATTTCCCATGGGTTAAGAGGGTAATCATTTACACAGAAATTTATCAGAAAGATTCAGGAAAAGCATGTGACTCGGTAATCAGCCAGGTCAAGCACAGTGACGGCCAGACTGCAGCAGATCATCAGCTGACTGACTGCACGTAGGGGCTGTGGGAGAGAAAATGATGAAACACACCAGGACCGCAGGCAGTGAAGCATATAGGACTGTTTATTGTACCCAGTACAGATGATCATAAACTCAGCAGTGTAAGATACACATTGTGAGGGGAGGAGATTGAAGCCTATACAAGTGCAGACAATCCCTGTGCATGGGTGGAACAGATTATATATTTCTTCGCTGTGGCCTTTGCTGGAAGCCAGGCCTTTACATACAAACTTTACAGCCAAGGTAATAACACCCTCTTATCCACTCTCCAACCCAATACAGTGGCCTCTTAAAGAAACAGTCTGCAGTAATAGCATCACAGGGATCCAGATTGGTTTTTAAGAAGGTACATGTCTGTTATAGGCAGAACTATACAGCTTATACATTAAAATCAAAACATAGGCAGCCTTATAGCAAAAATATATACTTTATATAAGTCTGTCTTTTTTCCCCATTTAGAAACAACATAGACCATAAACAAAAAAAAAACAAAACCAAAAAAAAAAAAAAAAAAAAAAGAAGAAAAAGACA
>OMKZ01001647.1:33474-58890 GCA_900302535.1 Neoniphon sammara | reverse complement strand
GGGGGGGTTACTATTCGTTGAGCTTTTCAGCTCATTCACAGAGTCGAACAGGATGTTGCTTTTGCCTCGTATACTCAATCTTCCTCCCCAGGGAGGCTTTGCTATTTGTACAACCTCTAGTCCCTGCTGCTCTGCATTTGCCCCCTCTTGGTCAAGGAAACTCTTAACCTTACAGAGCCCTCGACCAATCGCCCCACTTGAAGGGCATCCATTTCTCAAAGCTTGTCGGACCGCTTTGGAATGATGTGTGGCTTGATAGCATCATCACCATCCTCCAACTGCAACTGGATCATGACTCTCCCAAATTTTTCTATTGTTCCATCTTTTTTATGAGAGTGCTGCCACATTCGGTGGTTCTCAACTGGTCTTGCATTAGACTCGACACTTGCCCCTGGTCATTAAGTCAGGGTCCACACACAGGCTGTTGTAAGAGGCAAAATGAGAAGTGCAGTGTCCCACGATGCTTTGATGCACTGTTAAACCACAGAATAATCAAGAAAAAGTGCAGTGAGAGCTTTAAAAGACAGCGAGAGCAGAAGCCATTGCAACAGAGATTGATTCAGGCCTCCAGAACTTTTCTAGACAGCAGCAGTACACTACTACGCTTAAAAATAACCGCCACCGTGCAATAAAATATTCATTCGCTTTTCAGACAATGATACAGAGAACAAAATGTTTTATTGTGCATCCACCTAGTTCTTAGCTTGCTCTCCATATATGACGCTACAGTGGCAAATGGCAAAATAAATAAATAAATTAATAAATAAATAAAACTGTGCTGTATCAGATATTCATTAAAGAATTTTTTTGTTAAATTTTTTGGGTGAAGTGATCCTACATGCCCTCAGTCCACTCAGGATCAACCTGGACCAGCTGAGAACCGCTGGTCTGCTTCGTGGACTCATATTATTTCTGTTCTACTGGGGTTCAGCTTCTCAAATACAGAGAGCCCATTTCTTTCAGCAGAGACACACCAGACACAGTGGATCATCTCAGCAGACGCGTGAGCTACTTCATAAAATATCTGTCTGCTCTACCAGAGCTGCATTAATGTCTAATCTCCACGAACGCCATTCACCCTCAGCTTAATGCTCTCCATCTGAATGAAAATTCACCTCTAGAGACAGAGAGAGAGAGTGAGAGAGAGAGAGAGGGACGGGGGAGAGGAGAAGGAGAAGAGGCGATGAGAGAGATGGAAAGAAGGAGTGTGATGGGTTGCTTTTTGCTCTTGTGGGGGGAAAAAAGCATTTCGGTCTTATCTGCCTACCTCATAAAACCCTCCCCCTCTCCTTTTGTTTTCTCTCTCTCTCTCTCTCTCTCTCTCACACGCACACACACACTCCTTGCCTCAAATCCACAAAGCCTCACACCCTGAGATGAGGTCTCCGCTGGGCTTTTCGTGACACAAATGAATTCAAAATCAACAAAAAGCTTCTGCTTGTTTTCTAAGGATTCTGCTGGTGGAGGTGCTGTATAGGTTGTATTTTTTTTTTTTTTCTTTTGCAGTCAACATGTTTTGCATCGTGCACGGGAGCTGGCAAGAGCATCAACTTGTCACGAAAGAGCCTTGTCTGATATTTTGTCATAGCGTAGATGTTTTTTTATTTTTTTTTTTTTTTTTTTTTGCAGAGAATTGCTGAGTCCATTTCAACAAAGTCATCCCATGGCTCTTTTCTTTTTATTTATTTATTTTTTTTGCACTGTCGAGATGCTCTCCATTTTAATAAGGCCGATATTTTCTGTCTTACACTGCTGACATTGCACAGCCAGCAGTAGCTGCGAGCTTTTTGGCCGTTGTGTTCTGCGACGCCGCCAAACAATGAACGAAACGGCCCCGCTCCTGCTCCGTTTCACAGCAGGACCCTCGCGCTTCACCCGCTGAAAAAGAGCAGCGGGCTTTGTGCAAAAAAGGCCAAACCGAAGATATCTTTATGCTCCGGCAATCATCAGACATATTATTAAACCCTGCTTCGCCCAATTTCAACTAATCTGGTCTGAATTGGCCAGGTACACTTGGGAATTGATTCGTCGGGCCTCGGAGCTGTTCTGTAAATTGCAATGCTAATGGCAGGACTGAACTGGCTCCTGCCGCTGATAAAGGCAGATCTAATGGAGATATTTAACAGAGAATCATTTATCAACGGTTGACAGGCAGGCAGTAACACTCCCATCCCCGATAAACAACACACACACACACACACAGACTTACACATTTGCACACGTGCACCCAGATAGGCATGGGCAGCCTCTTTTCTCCCCTTGAAGACTTGATCTGCGATGACACGGCTGTACCTGCTCACATCGGAACGACTCAAAACAATTTGCCGAAGGATGAGAGAGGAGTGTTCAGGTGCAGGCTCGCCTCTCGTATAGCTCACCCCTCAAGGAAGAAGAGGACGCACATATTCATGTTAGGATGGATCACAGCTTTTTTAGCCCAACTGAACCTTAAAGACAGAGAGGGGAAACAGGCAGTGGGATTTTAAAATGCTGGAGGGGTTTTATGGTTGAAGCAAGTCGTATTTCACAGATAAAAGCCTGTAAATCTGGTGGTAGATGGACGTTGTTATGTGGGTGGCACATGAATGTATGGATGTTGGTGATATTCACAGTTTTCCCTACTGAACTGTGTATTTGCAGATTGTTGTCGAACACATTGTGACTTTTACAATACAGCTGTCTCCACTACCTAACAGACGGTAAAATGCTGACAATAAACAACTTTAACTGCCATGTTTGTGGTTAAACCATACAAGCAATGTGACTTATTTAAAGGTGCACAGTAGTTTTTCCTTGCAAACATACTTGGTTTTGATCACATTCACAATTTCTCAACAAAACACATTGTGTGTCGTTGAGACCCAATGAACATGTTGAATGCATTTATTCTGAAAGTTGCGTTGTTTACACTGAGTAGGAATACGTGCTCATGGTGAGCAGAACATGACATGGAAACAGAACAGGGACCTGGTTTTCCTGGTGTGTGCTGTTGCAGCGCCAGAGGTCACAAACTACACTGGGTACGTTTAACTGTAACCTTTTTCAAAAGAGAGGTAACCCTCTGAAATCGAAATGCATCACTGGTGCACAATATTCCCTTTTTTCATACTTCTTTGAAGATGCTTATTTATTTATTTATTTATTTAATTATTCATTCATTCACTCATTCATACATTTATTCATTCAGTTATTTATTTATTTATTTATTGTTGGAACCCTAACCCTAGTGCAGATAAGAAAAAATCAAATAAAAACTTTAAAAAATATATAAAAATGAAAAATATAAAATATAAAAAAATGCTGCAAGACTGCTCAATTTCTGAAAGACAAATAACATTTTCAGAGGATAAAGAACACTTCATACACAGCAATATAATGTTCAGGTAAAATAACTAAAAAATAAAACTGCCTGACTGAATTTAAAGGGTAATAAAATGAGAAAAATAAAACTGGAATGAAAGGTTGAAGGTGACCATCCTGGCATTTCGCCGCCCTAACCTCCTCAGGCAGGATGTTCCGTGGCTTCGGGGCACAGACAGCAGAGGCCTCGCCGCCTTTGGTCTTCAGTCTAGACGTTGAAACGTCCAGGAGCATCCCGCCTCAGGACGCCTCTCATGTCCTCTTCATGACCTCACCTGACCAAAGAGGCCGGGCGTTCTCTGTTGTTCATCTCATCTGTCTGTTAATAGCGCTCCCAGGGGACATGACTACTCCGTGTCTCTCTCCATCTCCTTCTCTCTCACCCCAGCCCCCCGTCTTTTTCACCTCCTCCCCCACTCTCTCTATTCCTGGAACTGGTGATTTAATGAAGAGCTGTGGTCATCACAAATGCTCTCTCTCCCATCTCCAGTCTATCTTGATCTGGTGTTTGTGTGTGTGTGGGAGGGGGTGCACCTGTGACTACTCATATGGTCAATAACATTATATATATATATATGCATGTATGTACACACACAGTGTGAGCATGTATTCCTTCTTGCTGATGTAGTTTTGATTCTGCAAGCCCAAACCTTTGCTTCCCACAAAGTGCTGCACTCACAGCTGCTGCAGTCTCATTTGCAGGCATGTGCTTTGATGGTGAACCCACAACAATACCACAGAAAGAGAAAGGTACTGTACTAGCCTCATTAAAAGACAGAGAAAATCTCCAAACTCGCCCTCAGGTCATTTCTCCCCATGTTCCCTCAGAGAGTAATAGAGCTGCAGTATCAATAGCTGTCATATTTTCACCACTTTCTCTCAACAAGAACTACTTTACCTAAAGACGCAGATATTCCTTTTTGCCTGTTGAGATGTTCCAACAATGTTATCTCATGCTTAACAAAGCTAATGGGCAAGGGCCATCTATCTAATAGTGTCTGTCTACCCTCCTGTGTGTATCCTCTGAAGCTGGCGGAGCTGCAGTTTTCATCTGTGGAAGGGATTTTGGTATCCTGCTGTCAAGGTAATGCCCTGTAATTGGCCTTCTAATTCTGTGGGATAATGAGACCAGTAGTGGAGGCAAAGGCTAGGCTGCTGTATTTACCTATAGTACCAGGCAATTAGCGCAAATAATGGTAATCACGGGCTGGCAGGTGGAACTTATAATGAGGCTGTAAAAGGATTTGTTCTCACTTTACGGTTTCACGAGGTTGGCTGTTGTAATAACAATTATTAGTTAATTACAAGCTTTTGAGATGCTTTTTATTTTTTTCACATTCTATAAATAAAGATGACTATTTTTAACCTCTTTTTATGTTAATGTCAAAAATAAAAACACACCTTCTCTCATCCATGTCACTGACTGATCTAGTCTGTTTGTAACAAAGGAGTAGAAATCATGATGTGGTTTATGGAAAACCAAGATCATATTATTCAAATGCAAAATAATGTATCAATAGAATGCTCAATAGAAAATAAATTAGTAAGTTAATCAGTTTTTGTAGTGTTGTGATTTGAGATAGTGGTCAAAGATTTCACCCGCTGCTTCTCTTTAGCTGGAAAAATGGTAGATTTGCATTTATAACAGCAGACATGAAAACTTAATAGTGATAGAGTACTCCAGTTGTTCAGTAGTGAATTTGTGTTTACCACAGCAACAAAACAGCAGAAGAAGATGAAATCAAGTATATAATATTGAGGTTAATGTAGACGATAGCAGAGATTTTTTTCCTGGTCAGCTTATGTGGTTTCTCCCCATATCTTTGCTACACACATCATTTGATTCTTGCATGTCAGTCAATTATCCACCTTTCTGATCCCATGTGGGAGGCAAGGCAATGCAACAATAGCAAACGTGCACATTGTGTGCCAGAAATGTTTGGCTGAAGAAATCCAAACACAGGCAACAGCTTTATCCAGTTATTTCATTTGGTCTGGCTCTGAACCAAAATGAAGAGAAGTTTGGCAATGTGAGACCAACAATTTTAACTTTTTTCCCTCTACTCAGTCTGTGATCTTTTGTCACATGAAAAAACTTGGTGAAGTTATCATAAATAAAATGAAACCTATTTAAATATTAAATTTGTCCAGCCTTTTACTATAATTGACTCAATAAACTGCGTATGAGTACAACACACTGAAGGCCCATTTTAGATGTAGTCATGCTGTCCCAACTCCTTTTTGCAAATATTAAAATGTTTTTTAAAACACAATTAACAAGTGCAAGGATCATCCCGTAAAGCTCATGAAATCTGGCTGTTCTGAACAATAGCCCACTTGGTGAGTGAGATTTGGCAGCAGACTGTCAATCTCATGTATTAGTATAAGCCAACATTTAGTTCTTGTATTATAAATTTCTGTCCTTCTCCTCTGTTCTCATCATGGCCTCAGCCTGCCTGTCTGAACTCTGAACCTTTGCTGTAGTGTGAGTTACAGGAAACTACAGTCATACAGTTCTCAGAAGTAACTTGCTAACGTAAACAACATGACCAGCAGCACTACCAGTGACTCTCATCCAAAAACAAAGCACCAGTTGTTTTCCAAGTATACTTGGAAAAGAAACTCCTCCAAATCACCCAAAATTGTGAGTAGAGTATGAAAAATGTTTCTGGGCAGAGCTGGAGGACAAGTGGAGACTGACTCCATACAAAAAAGCTCACTATGGAGTGTTCAGTCATTATAATATGGTGAACATTAAATTACTTGTTAACTAGTAATAACAGAAAATGAAATACAAACACAAAGTAGTGATTTTTATGCATACATATTTACATTCATGTATTTAGCCTATCCATTTATTTGCACCTTGATCCTCCATGATGCTGGAAATAGGTGTCCTTCACACTACCTGTCAGTCTTGGACAAAACCAGGCAAGGCAAACCTTAAGGGATTCCTGGATCCCCCAATGCTCAACGAGTGGAGGTCTCCGAGGTCATTCAGCGCTCTGAAAGGCGGGAGCTGATTTAAGTAAAGCCCTTTCGGTAGACAGCGAACTGTCAGGTTGTGTCAGCTGACACCCGCCTCCCTGAATTGCCAGTAATTTAGCTGTCTTTAATATTGCTTAAAATTCATCCGCCAGGATCCCTCTAGTGTCCACCGCTCTGAGGGAGGCTGGGGCAGAGAGGCGGGGTTTGGTGGAGGCATCGCTGTAGCCCAGAGCAGAGAGCAGAAATCGTTCAAAGAGAAGAGACAATGCTGTGGAGTTGTGGGTCTGTCAGCCAAATTCTCACAGCAAAGGCTACGGGACGCTGCAGAGTGACAACCGTCTCACTGCAGCTCTCCCCTCTGGTCAACATATGCTTCCTCTCATGAGACTCACCAAGGAGGGTCACAGTTGTACATACATAAGACATGCACACACACACACACACACACACACACATATGCACATGGGAATTCACATATCAGCACATGCACATACACACACACACACACACACACACACACACACATACTTGCATGCGCATATTCATATGCCAATGCAAGTGCACAAACATGCTTGATCTCTTGCCCATGTTCTCTATCTTGCTTGTCTTAGCTTCTCTTGTTCACACACACACACACACACACACACACACACATATACATCTGCCATATTTCTGCAGCTGTGTATTTGTTGAGTGCTGCCCTCGACAGACAGCCAGGGACCAAGAATCTGTCATAGTCACATAAAGAGTAAAATGATACCACTGAAATATTTATGTTCTCAGTGTATCTGTGTGACTTGCATTATATAATCTAAATCCAAAGGCTTAACACGTATTTAATTCAGTTTTAGTTATTAGAGATGTCTTTTTCATACAATGACAGGTTTGTTTGTTTTTTTTAATTAAGTTTCATTTTGATGCAAATATGGCATTAGGTAGAGGTATTAGCAGTTTATTTATATTTTGGTAATAGCTGGTCAAGGCAGAGATGTGAATTGGACTGGATATTATTTTATTATCTTATGTTGTGATACATCACTTACAGTTTTAGTCACACTAAGCTTGATGCACATGTATGCCCACTCTTTTACAAGATAAATACAGGCCAGTTTTAATACAGTAAATGATTGAATGAATTCTTTATTTTGCTTAATTTGTGTTCATTTTAATTGCAGGTAGCAGGTTAAAAAAGTTTCAAAAAGTTTCAATTTGACTTTCTAAAACCTGCAGATACACTGATTCAGTGCCGCCTCTTTGACAGCAACAGTGTAATCAGTTAGTCTTGTTAGAAACAGCATGTTTATTTTATGGTTTCTGCAGGTCTACATGTTTTTAGCATTTGAATCTATGAAGGATATTACTCACCACCCCATGTTATGCTTCTGAGATTATTGTTTTCCATTTTTTCTCACTTGGATGCTCATTGTATTTGTAGCTCAAACCTGTTGGGGCCTGGGGCCTTTTGTGAGATTCAATTTAGGGGCCCATCAGGTCTGCATCATAATTGTCAGCCAATTCCATGAGAGTCCGAAGATTGTTTTACTACTCTAATATTAGACCATGCACTGAAAGTTAAATTCTTTACAGCTTATAACCAAGAAACTGCCAGCTATCATTAATAAGCCACTGGCCTATTAATTAGTAAGGCTTTGTAAAATTAGATTTTTAATTTACCGTTCATGGATTAGACTGTTCTATACTCTCTGTAATTTTATTGAACTGATTCCTAAAATACCCATTTAATCCAGCGCCTTGCAGAAGCAAACCCTTCTCGAATTTTTCCATTTTACAGCTGGCTGTGTGTCGAAAATGTTTTGTGAAACTGGGGGCAAGCCAAACTGCTGAAAAAGTTACTGCAAAATATATAAAAAGTGCATCGACATCATTATTTTGTTTTTTTTCATTTTCTGTCAGTGTCAGGGTGGCCCAGTGGTTAAGAAGACCTTCTTGTAACCAGGAAGTCTTGGGTTCAATCTCTCATGACCCCAAGAATCCGCTTGGCAGGATTCCCTCTTCAAAACCTTGAATCTCTATGCACCCCTCCAAACAAAAGAAAACACAGAAAAATAAAATAATAATCAAAATAGTAAAAAATGTACAGTTTTTAGGTAGGAGAAGCTCTCGGCCTTTGTGTGATGTGTGATTTACTCCAGTATATCCCATCACATTGTTTCAGGCTTGGATTTTGTTCCTGCCCCCTTCCTCCAATCTCCTTTCATAGAAACATTAGTGTTTGTATGCTTTGCTGCCATGTTTATTAAATCCATCATTTAAATACTGATTGGATTAGACAGCCTGGGATCTTAGAGATTATGCAAAGGTGGACTAGGTCTCCTGTTTGTGTGTGCACATAAATATGTTTAATATACATTTATTGTATATTTGTTGGAGCGTGTGAGATTGAGGAATGCTCCTTGTGGGTAAGGATGAATGGAAAATATCGCCTTGTGAAGTTATCACCTCAGGCCTATGCAATACAGCAGCGACATTTGTTTTAATTTATTTTATTGTCCCTGAGAAAGGAAGCCATTGGCAGTGCAGGACTATAAAGCGGAAATCAATGACAGCCTATAATTTCCAGCCCCAAGAAAAGGACCTTTAGGATCAATCTTTTTGTCACCACTAAGATGTGCTCCACCCATTATTAGAGGAATTGACCACTGGCTAGGCACTTGTTTGTATCTCCTGTTTTCTACTCTCATTTCCAAGTTCAGACCCTCTATTCACAGCTTCAGATTTAATACTAGGATTGCCAGTAAGTCATCAGTAACACTTGGCAACATGAAGTCTGGTTTACAATGCACGGATAATTTATTGAATAAGTGCACTATAGCATATAAATGACTCCATGAACTGAAGGTGAAATTGAAAATTTCTTACACTTTCTTGGCACAGTAAACAGCAGTACGGTCTGGGTGAATACTCATTTCTGGTTGGCTGGAAGGTGTGCATTAGTCTGGCTCAGGTTTAATCACTGTTCCAAATTCATACATGGGCCATGAAGTTCCAAACTAACTTGTGTAACCATAGCAACAAATTGAAACTGAAGCCTTAGGTGGTAATCACACATTGGGAAGTGGTGGAAGTGGCGGCAGTGGCATGAATCCCATTGTTTCCTGTAGCTTCAGAACAGTGTGGCGGATCTTGCCAGCATTCTGCAGCGGAGCTGAGAGCGGCGTGCTGGTCCTGCGAAGCTTCCAGTTGATTTTGGTTCCACTTGAAGCTGAAACACGGTGCTTGTCAGTGTCACTTTAGCGTGACCTGACCAATCAGAACTGTCAGAATCTGATAAGGCGGGACATATAACATATCAACGTCTAGAATGGCAGCTCAAGTTGAAACTGTGTCGTTACCTAGTAACCAGATGGAGTGAGATGCTACACCCTTGGAAACTGTATTGTCCAAGCACAGTGTTTCAGTTTGCCGCTTACACTTTCTGAGCTAGCCAAGCCATTTTTGTGTAGATATTTGCCATATTTAATCCATTCAGGGAAATCCATGATGTGCATAATGCTGTGGCTTAAGTTGAATAATGTTTGCTGAATCAGGAGGTAGCATGTTTGTTCTTGTGCTGACCTGAATGAAAATCATGCAGGCAAAATGTTTCATGTTTTTATTGTTAGCAAATGGCCATGGTACTGTATGCATGGGATAATCCATCTTATACTATGTATGATACAAGGTAAATATTGTTGTTTGGCCCTACTCAAACACAGTGGTGTTGCTCACAGCTTTTTTCCACCAGAGTTAATACATTTGACTGCATGATTCTTTAGGAGGTATTGACAGGTCTAGTGTTAAACTCCCTCCACCCACATCACCATATTTACCCTGTGTGTTGTGTGTTTTATAGCCCAGTTTTTCCCTCTGAATTCCCACGCATCCCCTGCAGCTGTATTATCCTCAGCAGTGCCAGGTGTTCCTGTCTCTGCTGCCCTAGCCGTGCCTGACGGTAAACTGTGCTTCTGCCCCAGGTGTACCTGTCAGAAGGATATATCCCTGTCCTTGTCAGGGAGCAAGTGCAGAGTTCACCCATACTTAGTCTGCTGTCTCCAGGGCAACATGCTAGCAAGGGGTGGTCCACACAACCCACCATGCCAGTGTCACCTCCATCACTGTGATGACCATCTCTCATCCTGTATTCCCCCTGAGGTCCTAATGTGCCATCATCATGCCAAGTCTAGTGATGGCTATCTGTTGACAGCTGGTTTCCAGTGGCTGGCCTCACACGAGAGTCAAAATAGTGTTTTCTCTTCAGGACGTCCCCTTTCTAATGAAGCAGACAGTGGCACGACTACAGGCTGGGTGACTCATGATGAGCCTTGGGCCTCATCAGCTCTTATCCCACTCGCTGCAAAGCCTAAATAGCCTCCCATTGTGACACAGGGGGAATACATAAACCTGATGGTTATCTGCTGTGGCGCTGGCCTCTAATCTATGCTAAAGAAGGCACGCAGTCCCATTAAGGCCTGTGATAGCTGTTGGTATAAACAGGTCACATTATCATATTTCATTTGAGAATGATTGTAGCATCCCTGACATTAATGCCAGTGTTTTATATCTTTTACATGTTTTGGACCCCCGAGTTGACTTTCATTAACCCATTTGAAATTATTTTGCCCTGGAGACCCTGATATGAAAACATATTTTGGTTTGTGTTGGGTAGACTATAAAATGGTTTAGCCTAGATGTCATTATCTTTTTTTGTGTGTATGTGTGTGTTAGTGTGTATTTCTATGTGATGTCTGGTGTCTGAGACATTGCTGCTTGAAGTTTTGGGAAGTTTTAGAACTGTCGTCGGCAAATCATTTTGATTTTGTAAATGCTGCATAATTGCATATTAGTGCAAAAATACATAAATCACCAAACCATCAAATTTGGCCCAGCAATGTTTGAGATATTGAGTATGAGGCTCATTGCCCTATTGGCCTGGCGATGGCGCTGTGGTGGGCCAATCAGGTTTATATTGAGAATGCTGGACCCCACTGTCAAAATCCATCGTTCCACCAAATTTCGTCCAAAACAAGCCAACAGAAGCTGAATAATCACGCTTGATGGACAGACATACAGATGATGGTTCCTTCCTCAATCTGTGATTACTGGGGGCAAATAAACTCTTCCTGACTGAGGCAACAAAACACTGGCATGCAACTAATTCGTCCTCACAGGATGTTGATAACACTTAAGGCATCTGAGTGAACTGCACGGCACTCCAAAACCAGCAGATACATAGCATTCATAGTTTTGTGTATGTGCAGCTAGTAGCTAGGCTGTCATGGTGCATGCTAATTGAGTGGATGATGCCTGCAGCCTCGATGCCTGTAGCCCTACTGTGCTATTGGTTTTACTCTCCACTGCCTGCTGCCCATAGATGGTCTGCCTGGTCATGTGTTGACTGAGGATTAGCAGATAAATGACCATCTAAATGAGCTCTAATAGCAGAATAATCACTCTGACATATTAGAGAAATACAGTAAATCCAAAACGCTTTCTTGCGTGCTCACACAAAATACAAATACACACATACCACACACCATAATTGATTTACCAGAGCTATTTGCTTTGTTGCATGCTTATTTAAGGGGAGAGGATGTTGTTTGCACATGTGATGATGTTAATTGACTGTTTGACTTTGTGTGTTTCAGTGACTGTTTAGATAATTATATAATAATGCTATGTGATTGGTTGTATGATTGAGGGAAAAAAATACAACGGATTAGACTGTGAGATATAAAAGCGTCACGCACTAATACCAGAGGCCTCAGTCAATAGCATGTTGAGAGAGATGTTGATCGCATTGTGGGGGCTAAGCTCTCTATATGATGAAGCTTTTGACTGAGATTACTGCAGCAGCACAGCAGTAGGTCACAAACTCTAATATTCTAATAGAATATATGGCAGCAGAGATTGGCTAAAATTTAGTATATTTTTTTGTAATGGCAGTGATTCATCCAGACAGACTTAAGGCCGATTTACCCTTCTGCATCAAGGTACTGCTTAAGCAATGCAGCAAATGTAGTTTTTGGTTCAGCTGTGTACCAGTACACTGTCACACTGGCTGATTTGTCTAATTTAAGTGGTTTCAAGACTGATTGCTTTGTCTTTTTTTCAACACTATGGATGAGGTTGTGTGAGCAAGGTGTGCAGAATATTACTTTCACTGTGGTTTAGAGGTGGTCCACAGTCCACACAGCTGTTTCTGTTCAGGAAGTAGAATTGTGTTGCAGCAAAACCGCCCAGATTAAACATTAGTTTTGCTTTTGTTGATTCTGATAAACAGGAGCTAATGCCTCTATGTCTACATTTCTCCTCCCCCTTCCTCTTAATTCTTCAACCAAACTCTTTTTCCTTCTTAATCCCCCACAGCTTCTGATTACTTTCATCAGGTTAAGGCCAGTTCATACTTATCCATCAAAATGCCACCGTAACTAAGCAATCCGTATCTGTGGTTCCTGTGTGGCCTGCAGAGGCTGCTGCAATAACCTGCACCTCTCTAAAAATGTAATGGACCATACAACAATACAAGACCATAAGAACTGTGATTGGTCCACTTGGCTGGTTTGTTCTTTCCTTGTGTTTGCTTTCCATTGATTGATTGTTGATTTCCATAGTACATGTAGTCAGAGAAAAGATTGAGGCAAATATATTCATTTTTATAACACTTCATCCCCATGTTACGAAAATTGACAGATGTCACTAAATTCATGGAGAGAACTAGCACAAAACATTGGTACAAACCAATTGTACAAATTTGACACTGCCGTCTACCATTTCAACCAATTTAAAACCCTGTCAGTGCCCTCTTCTGCTCACTGAGCTACTGTACACAGGACCATACATTTATTATTTCAACCATTTATTTCAAATGTTTCATTAATTCAAGGGTAAAAGGACTAAGGTCAGTTTTAGGGGGTCAGAGACAGAGAGAAAGGCTTTGTTCAGACCGCAGGCAAATCTGATTTGTTTTAAATAAAATCTTCATGACTCACTGTCCACACTATTTGCAACAGATGAGGTCAGATTTGTGTGTTCAGGCACTATTAAGCTATCTGCGTTGGCTGCTGTGGTAATGATTTACACCTGTTCCTGTGTCGCCTTGAAAAGTGTCCTGATATGATCTCACAGCATCACAGTCACAAAAACAGGAACCACACATCTTCCAGAGAGGGAATTTGCATATTTTGCACATCTTTTTCCTGGCAAAAATGAGTGAGCACCTATGTATGGCAGGTAATGTGAAATTATTTGAATTTAAAATGTTTGCAAATTCTACCCATGCCTTTTTTTGTTCAGGTCTGTACAACGTGTGCAGGAAACATTATAGATGTGCAAACGCTTTTCTACTGCCAAGATCAGCCTCTCTTCTTCCATGTCTGCTCTCCCCTGCTGTCTGCTTGAACAACGCAGAAGTTCATTACAGTTTCTAGCCAGTAGCAGACCTGTTGATGTTTGGTTCACATGTAACATGTGACACTTAAACAGAGGTAAAGTGATGCTAAAGTGATGCTGCTGGCTCGCTTCTTTTGCTGACGCTCACTGTGAGTTTAGTCATCCTCAGAAGCTACTGGCTGCTGTTCATTTTTTCATGCTGTCCCTCAGTTCGCTCGCTTGTATCACATTCAGTCAGCAGCAGGTGTTGGGCGTGTGTACGCGCAGTCACTGATTGCATGTTTTCCAAATGCAGAAGCAAAAAAAAAAAAAAAAAAAAGCTGCAGAAAGGGAACGCACAAGCATCAGCTTTGCCTTCAGGCCATCTGTTTATCAAGTTAGACGTCATCATTGACGGAGGAGATTGATTTACGCAGGACTGTTTAAAGATGCAGCTATAGCCAGCTCTCTATCTATCTATCTATTTATTTATTTATTTATTTATTTTAGATTTCTGGTGCTCCAGATGTGATGGCACCATCGTGTGCTGCATTGCAAGTGCCTTTAAGGACAGTTTGAAAACCATCTTGAGTGGTTAGAGTGGTCATACTGAAATGCATCTGTAGGAATCTGCTTTGAATGGCATTTGAATCTGATTTGCAAAAAACAGTTTGTGTGTGCACCTCATAAAATCAACGAGGATAAGCGACAAGGTCATAGAAACTAAAGCCAAGATAGATCACAGTTGAAAATAGAGGGACAGCAGAGAGGAGCAGACCTGCAAATAATCAAGTGTTATCGTATATAATTTGTTACCCAAATACAGTTTGATATAGTGGAGAAGGGAGTGAGGATAATGTGGTTGTGTGTTTGCATGTGTTTCGGGGTGGGGGTGGATTGTATGCCATTAACCATAAAGCTAACCAGCCATTACAAAGCAGATTATGCCACACTAAGAGGCGCACTTCTGGACCAGTGCAGCTTTGGCACAGCTGGAGATCCGGGCTCTGTTTATGTTGCTCTAAAATTCGGGAAGATGTAAACAGCTGCCGTGCAAAGACAAAATTTTATTTTATTTATTTATTTATGTATTTTTTCCAGTTACTGCCCGCCCCCACCCTGACTCTGTTCTGCCTTTTCCCTCCATCACCTCGCCCATCCAGACAGAAAACGCAAGAACACACACACAACCACACTTGCTCTCTCTCTCTCTCTTGGTCTGAATCACATTGAGGTTTATCACAGATCAAGCCCCACCAGTAGCTTTTAGTGCTGTGTGTGTGTGAGTGAGAGTCTGTGAATGCTTGGCGCTTGGCCCCTTATGTGTAATTGAGTAGGTAGCTTAATTGGACAAATTGTTCCCGGTCACTGACTCCTAAGGAGTTGTCAGGGTAAGAGGTTTGTGTTTATGTGCATGTGTGTGTGTGTGTGTGTGTCCTATTCAATAAAGTGTGGTATGTAGGAAAGTTTGAGTGGGACCAAATGGTGCCTGGCTTTGTGTTATGATAGGCTGAGGGCTCAGTTTCTCTTTTTTGAACACCTGAGACAGGCCACTATGTCAAAAACAAAAACAAAATCGCTCCTCTGGCTGACACATGGTCTAGTCCAGGGAAAAATGCCACTGCACACGCCTCAGGCACACACACCTGCAAGACCCTCTCGAATACAAATAGCCCACGGGCGCATTTGTCATCTTTGCACTCACAGCTGTGGTTTCAATTGCGCTTATTTTGAAATATGTCATCAAAAAGTTCCTTTCTGAGGAATCTATTTCTGCTAAATAATGAGCGTACCTGAAGGACAATGTCATTTTAAGCTCATTAATTAAGACCACCAGTCAGACACGCTGTTAGATGATCATGTTCCTCAGGTGTTAATCTCCATGGCGACTGGATGTGATTAGAAGCCACCAATCTGCAGCTGCTGGGATGACGATCCTCTAAAATAATGACTCCATTAATTACCAAGCTATGTTAATGTGTGATGGGGCTCTGTCTAAACTGTGGTAACTGAATGTACCGATAATGAATTTATGTTGGAGTCGCAATAAGACGAATGCTGTCTGAGTGTTTGGACTCAGCTTGTCATGTTCACCTAAATCAAGCCAGCTCAGGCCGGACAGTCAGACCCTTTTGTGGTTTTCTGAGGAGAGACGAGAGAGGCATAAAGAGAGAGAGAGAATATGAATGAAAGAGAGAGAAAAAAAAAAGTCTAACTAATGATGGAACATAAATCAAGCAACTACGTGTGATGACTCTTAGTTGAGAAACAAGTAAGAGATGAAACGAAGATGAAAGGCTGCAGTCAGAGGAGCGCAGTTACATAAAGAGAATAAGATGATTAAGCAGCCCCTCGGTCATAGATTCACATCCAAACCATGTTTTTATTTATTTTTTTTTATTTATTTATTTATTTATTGGCTCTTTTGACACTGACCTCATAACATGTTAACATCTATTTTTGAATTTTAGCAGTCTGTCATCATGTTAGTCATGGCAGTATTTGGATATTAGGCTGTTTATGCATGTAAAATAGAAAGGCATGATGAAAAATAGGAAGAAATTAAGATTTGAACTACTAACTGACATAGAATAGACTGACAGCTTTGGCAAAAGGGGTAGAGGAAAGGGTAATTAACTTATTTACTTATCGTGTTATATTTTTATAGTTATTATTATCATTTTAATTTCAAGGGTTTTTTGCCTTGTAAATTGTATTTTAGTTTCCAAATTTCCAGGTAAATTTTATCGAATGTTGGGAAATTCCTTAGTTTTGCCATATTGCAAGACAGACCTATATTCAGTGACTCCTTTTCAAGTTTATTTTATTTTTTCACAGTTCAAAAAAGATTAGTCACACTCCCTCATGTTCCCGGGGATCAGCGACCGTTTTGGCTTTATTTCCATCTGATTTTTGTTGGACTCATCAGACTCATTTTGTGCTGCTGGATTTTTTTTAATTAAAAATGTTCCATGTTGGAAATTGATGTAGGTAATGAACTAGCTTGTCAGCCAGGTAAAGCAGTAAATAATTCAAAGGGAACCTCAAAGGGAACCAGGGCAAGAGGTGAACAGGTATGGCAGCCTAGGTGTTCCAGCCACTTTGCAAATGCAAATGCTGAACAAAATCTGGAGAACACACAGGGAAAAGAAAGTGAACTGTTTATTTTATGAGGGCATTTAACTGCTCCCCTCATCACATTTCCAAGTCCAATTTTACATTTTTTATGAGCATTGTGCCTCGAACCAACATTCATTGCCGACCTACCTTGATTGATAGCATAGTAGCTTTAGCCTGCAAAAGAAAAGAGGCTGATGCATTCGTATGTAAAGTAAAAATGCATAAAAATGATCAAACAAGCTTTCAGCACTGGGATTCATTCTGCTCTGATATTCTGGTGTGTATTTTGCTCAGCGGCCCATATTGCCTGGTGTGAAAGTGTGCTAGATGGCATCCTCGCTGTCATTAGTGCATCGGTGCAGGTGCTAATGGAGTGGCCGGCATGCTGTGTCTCTCTAGGCGTTCTTAAAAGCTTTTATATGAAGCTGCAGCGTTTTCCAACTTTTTCACTTACACTTTCTAATTTATCTCTCACCTCTCTCTCTCTCTCTTTCCCTTCAACTTTACTGGGTTTGTCTCCTTCCTTCACATCCTCTTAGCAATGTAACTTTCAGGCTCACTCATCTCTGTCTGTTTCTCGCACTCTCTCTCTCTCTCTCTCTCTCTCTCTCTTCCATCAGCTCATGGCTGTATTGATCGCTGAGAGTGTGTGAGATGCAGTGCAAGCTGTCTGCTGTCTCCCCTCGCTCTCGCGCAGATGAATGTTAATCAATGCGATGGGTGGCGCAGGAAACACATCAAAACTTACCGTGTCATCCACATTCAAGAAGTGTATCATCTTTTCTCGATACACACATGCAGAGATTCACACACACACACACACGCACGTTCAATGACTCCTGAAAGGCCTGTGTCAGTGTGATATATTTGTTGAATTCAGTGCCTGGTGCCACTAGCAACAGTAAAGTGCCACACCTACTGCTGCATGCCTGTGGTTTCTGCATGTGGCCCAAGAGGTTTGCTGAGCCAACATCCTTTCATCGAGCACCAGAGGCAAATATATTCCTGTCCGTCATTATTAGACGGAGTGATCTCACCTGGTCTGCCAGGCCCAGCGCGGTTGCCAGTGGGATTGGAAAAGGGGTGAAGCTGTAATCCCCTGTGGATCATTCTGCCCCGAGTCTGAGACTCAGAGGTGTAGAAATGGAATTGAATAGAATCGGCCTTTGGGTTCAGGGCAGGTCGCTGTATTTGCAGGCTGTTCCCCGCCAAGGCAACATTTGTATGCAATCACAATGCATCGGCAGAGGAGTTTGTTCAGGCTGGTGAAGGCAGCTAATGTGATGCACAGGTCATGTTAAACAAATCTATCAATAAATTGAATTTATTTATTTAGTTGGTTAGTTATTTAGTTAGGTAGTTATTTACCTGGGACAATGTACATTAAGGTACATTTACAGCTTCACATCAGTGTAAATGTACCGGGGTTAGCCGCTAAAATAATTTTCATCCTTAGTCCCTGGGTAGGTTATTAAAAAACAGGTGACCTTATGTCATTAAAAAAAAAACACTTAACAACAACACAACACAGTACATAAACACACCATAGAGTAGCATTAACACAAAAACTGCAGCGGCAGCTCATTACTCATGATTGCAAGTTTGGTTTGCTTTGAGCCATGTCTTCAGTTTCAAAGGTTAGGTAATTAAAATTACCTAAATAACCTCATGGCTCTTGTACTTTCATTCAAATAAAAAAAATGTGTTGGGAGTAGCTGAGACTTATATGGTAATCAGGTGGCTTTGCTATAAACAATTTGTCAACGGTAATGCGTCAAATTAGGATTAGCTGACATAATAACTATAGTGACAGTTGCTGATTTTCTGGTTTCACCCTAGTTGAATGACAGATTCCCAGAAGTGCCAGCTAATTACAGCCTCACAATGTTGGTCAGTTGATTTGTTTCTAAACACTTGTAGATATCTTCCATTACCAGTCATTTTAATAGTGCTTGTTTTGTCACGATGGTGGTGACAATAAAGTTATTCAGTTATAAACATAAACCAGTTGACCCATTAGCAGCTGTAGAAACCCTTAAACTCCAGTTCTATACTCAAACTCCATAATATAGCGTTCCCTTTGCACCATTGTGCCCCATTTTCTTTCCCTCTCTGTCTTTCTTTGTTTCTTTATCTCGCTTTCTCACTCTGTCTTTTACTTTTTCTGACTTTGCTCCCTCTTTCACCCCGTCTCTCCCTCTCTGCTCGTTCAAAAGGTTTGATCCATTATAGATCAGTGATAAAACGACGATTTCCCATTCCCCATACAAGTCCAAGGCTTCCTCGCTCTGCTTTTTCTAAATATCAGCCTGCAGAAGATCAATTTCTCTAACCCACTCAGACAATCCTCAGGGGCAGCTACCTTCCAAACCTTCTGCACCTACGATACTCAGAGGTTTGGGATGTTTTATTCTCCCAGCTAATGTCACATTTAGCAGCTGCCGCATTTATCTGAATCTGTCTTTCCTCACTGCCGCAGACAATATTTCCAGCCGGTGTGAATTTATTGAAGAGGCACGTCTTGATTTGATCTTTAATCAAAGCGGGGGTGACAGCATGAATGTCATCACACAGCGGGAACAAAAAGAGCCCCTGACTGCTGCAGTATGGCCCGGGTCATTAATGAATACTAATATATCCAAATGTGGAGGACACAAAGTGAAACGTGAAGAAATGAGTTGGAGCACTGTTTGATGCAGGCACCTTTCAGCTTCATTACCCCGCGCACTTATCAGAAGTCAAAACGGTGGGTTGGTGCGTATGTCTCCGGGCCTTCATTAATATTACACAGCACAGGTTTTACAGCGGCATTAAGAGATTACTGCTGGAGAATAGATTTAGCAACTTCTCCTGGAGAATAGTTTGATTCTTCCGCTTTATCCCATCAGGCCCATCCTCCAATCCATTCAGGTCAGATCAGTGTCAGGGTGACAAAAATTCAGAAGGGTTTCTCAGTGTAGCCATTAGACAATCATAATCTCAGATTATCATGCCTTCTCCCCCTCTTTTCCCTCCTGGTCTTGCTCTCTCTTTTCTGTATCACTCAATGTTTCGGTTTTCGCTCTCTCTCTCTCTCTCTCTCTCTCTCTCTCTCTCTCTCTCTCTCTCTCTCTCTCGTGATCAGTGCTCACCAAAATCACACCACGCTGTTACGTGGTGCGCATTCTCCTTAAAGGGAAGGATAAGAACATACCTGATTGGTTAAGTCAGTTCCAGTCCCTAACACACCCAATTCATCTCAATCCCTCCTCGTTCACAGATGGGCCATGCACATCTTGTCACCTAAGTACCAAATGCGCGCCGCCACGCCCCCTGCGCACTGGGCACTTAGGCCCAGTGTATAATAGAGAAAAGTACAGAAAACTGTGAAAGTGAGTTAAACACTATATTAAAAAATCACATTGCTGCAGGGATTGGGGGGGACAAAAATCTTGTAGTCTTGCAGAACTCAGTTAAAAGACACTGGGGCACAGAATGATGAGCCCAGTAGTTAAATAGCTGTAGGGCACAGTATGGGAAGTCCAGTGTCACATGTTGCCAGGGAACCAAGCCTTTTTCTAGCACTCCAACATGTTATTTAAAAATAGCCAAGAAAATTAACCCTTACTCAGATGTTCCAGAGACCTTCAGTGCTCTTTAGCAGGAGAGGTCTTATGTAGCCTTGAAAGTGTAATGGCTATAACGACTGAGGGATATAATGGTTTTAACATGGCCTCTGCAGAAGAGCTTGTGCCATGTGTCCCTTTCACTGTCTTATGTTCAAACGCACTTTTCTATAATGAGACAACTAGAATAGGCTGGCTTTCAAATGTAGTCGAAAATATATTTCCTTTTGCAGTGCAGATAGTGATCTCATATTGATGATTACATTCTCTGCTCTCATAGTCTATGATGTGACAGATAAAAAGATTGAATAATAGTTGCAGAGATCAGTGCAGTGTGGACTGAATCTCAACATCTCAGCATGAATGTTATTTTCTTTGTTGGAGATGGATGCTCTGTCAAGGAATGTGAGTCTTTGCATTTTCGATTTGCATCCTGCTACTGGTACAAGCCTCTCTGCCTGGACGCTTTTTGGTAAGGGTCAGTCTTTTCTGGAGAAGCCCAGGCTACCATCCAGATAAAATGAGGCCAGACCAGAGAGAGAGGTCTTTCTGCTCAAGCTAGGATTACCCATAAACCCCTCATACCTGCAGCTTGCACGGAAGTCTCCCCTCCTTGTTCCCCCAGCAGAGGGCCAGGCTCCAGGGATGCTCCATCCTCAGCTTACCACAATCCTTTCTCCAAACACTCTAGAGAGACTTTTTTTCCCCCTTATCCTCTTGTCTCTTACGAGTTCTGTTTTTTCCCCGCTTTCTCTTCAAGGTCCTGCCAGGCTACTTGCGTGACTAGAAGGAGTGGAAAAAAAGGTTTCAAAACCCATTGGCACGCGAGCCCCAAATCTATTTTTGGAGAGCGTTCTTTTTTTCTTTGAAAACAAAAAAAGCCACAGGGAGAAATAGGCAATAGTGGGGTGAAGGGGGTCTGTTTCTCATTTGGCCAGCCCAGCCTCCTGTCCTGCCCCGCCAGCGTCAGAACCACAGCGCTGGGGAAAGAGGGTGGCTCAGACTAGGGAGGAGAAGTGTTTTTCCTGCAAAACCACGGCCAAAACTATGGACCCTCATCTTAGCCCTTGTCACTTAGCAACCAGCCCAACCTGCTTCCCATTACTAAGCCATCTGCTTGTGTTTCAGGCTTTACTTTGTTTTGATTTGTTTCGCCCCTTTTTAACTTTTGCCCTAAATTCGCCATGATGAAATTACTGCGTTTGAATTCCTCATTCATTGTTAATTCATTTCCATCAGGCACTGTTTGGTAGGCCTGCTGCAGAAGCATTTAGTGCCGTGTGGCCCATGGCTTAATTCCACTCTGTCTCTGTGATTTGTTGCAGTAATTGTGTATAGTACTTTGTGGAAGAGACAGATGATGATGAGATAGGAATTCAATAAATTATGGATGAGGCATTTATTGTTTGACAGATGTGAATATACTGTCAACTCTTTCACTATGTTTTCCATATAACAGTTTGATTAACAGTAAAGCCGTCTGTATTGCATATGATCAGCACTGTATTTGCATTAAACTGTGACAGGAGTCTGTGCTTTAAATTGGTGATGCCATTTCCAACCCATTTCCTTTAAGCCACTGAAAACAATGACAATGTTGGACACTGTTGCACTAGCAAGGATATTGCTAGTCGCAGAGTGGATGCCCTGTAAAAATTTCCATCCTTTAATTCATTTGACAACAACAAAGTTAGCATAATTCAGAACTGGCATATGCAATCCTTTTTGACTGTTGATGAGAATGTTTGTTTGTGCCAAGTTGAGATTGCCTTTCTTCTGTCAAGAGAGGCTAGAAAAGACATGGGATTTTGTCTGAAAAGAAACCAGTAAATTAAAATGATGATGAAGTAATTGTTTATGAAGACTTTCATGTTTGACTATTAAGGCTGACAACTAATCTAAGCTTATAATGATACTACTTGTAATTATGCCAGTTTGGGCAAAAGATGCTGCAGTCTGTCAGACTGAAGAGCCAAAACATTATGGCATGAATGAAAATGGAGATCCTTGTGGTTGTGGATTATAATGATTCACAGCAGTGTGCTGCTGCCCTGATGACAAAGTGTTTCCCATTGCTGATGCTCTGATGGGAAATTTCTTTAGAGACCCTGGAAAACCACTGTGCCCTCAACTGATTCTGTAAAGTTAAAACAAAAGCATCTTACATTTCCATTTATTGCAGCAGAGCTGACATTTAGATATCATAATTTATTAGTTTAAAATATCTATGCCTGCCACCTGGACCCCTTGTTATCCACCTAAATATCATTCAAATGTGTTGTTGGTGCATGTACATGTGAGATATACATTTAAAAGGAGACGGTTATCATGCATTTGTAAGTGCTTATGAAAATGTATGCATGAGTTGTAGGTCTGTCAAATATGACCAGCTGCCACTTGTGCCCCAGAGGCTTGGTGCATGTAATGGGAGAATGGGATTTGGACATTTTGTTTTAAGAGTGGTGCTAGAGGAAAAATTCAGGAGGTCACCAAAGTTGACAGGGTTCATCCTCTGTGGAGCATGGATGTTCTTTCCAAATTTCGTAGCAATCTGTCTGATATATTCTGAGCAAGCAAATTTGACATTTTGCACTGAGGGCTGTGCTAGAGGGAAGGTCATGGGATCACCAAAAATGAAGAGGAATCTTCCTTTGGGGAGTATGCAGGCACTCACCAAATATGACAATCTCCTGATTACATTTAGTGATATATCATGTGCAAATTTGACATTGTGGCCTGACAGTGGCACACGAGGCCACCAAAGTTTACAGGGTTCATCCTCTGAATATGCTTACCAAATTTCATGGTAATCTGTCCAATAGATTTCACGACATGTTACCTTGGAGCAAAATACTGAACAGATGGATATAAAGTCATGGTAATCCCTAGGCTCCACCTGACAAAAACAATCTGCATGCATCTCTACTTAATTATGAAGTTACTGCATTTTCTCTGACAATTGTGAATACATGCTTGAGTTTAAGAAGAATGTTAGATATGTACAGCATGTATGTTCCCTATGTAACCTTGGCTCCCTGAAGACAAGGGTAAGTGCAATGCTAGCAAGAGAAACAAGCATTCATTGACCCCATAGCTTTGTTTTGTTTTTTTGTTTTTTTTTTTGCCTAAGGGGAAAATGTGCTTGGAACATGAGGGGAAATCTGTAATGCTCATTTTTCATAGTTCTTGTGCTCTTCACCTCAGTTGACTGACCCTGTGTCACCTTGACATAGTCTGGGCGGGTGCAGCTTAGAGCACTTTTGCTATTAAGCTCTTATTCTTCTAAATTAAGCGAATCATACGAATCAACTCCCTGTCGTTGGACAATTGCAAGTTGGTTAAAATAATCAGACTTCACTCTAACTGTTTAGATTGGGTTATGATTGAGGAATGGCTTGGCTGCCCCGTGATAAATCACCTCCATGACAAATTTTTAAACTTTTTTATATGGTTTGTTATGGGCAAGAATAAAAACAGCTGGGCTTAGGCAAGAAATAAAATCTCTGCTAAAGGTTAGAATGACAGTCAAGCAAAAGATCACTGTGGTAAGTTTTCGTAAAGACAATAACAATCTCTGACTTGGGAAAGAAACCGACTTCAGTTAAGGTTAGGGAAAAGATTAGAGGTACTATCAATGCCTCATCTCCATATACTTACTATCTAAGATCAAGCCAAAACAAATCAGACATAATAGACCAATCTTTTATATATTTTTCTTCATCAAATCTTTAACCTCAAAACATTGCATAAGGTTTCGAATCTTAGAAAAAGAAATTGTTTTATTGTCACATTGCCTTGCTTGAGAAGTTACCATGTTGATATAACCTTTTTAGTCAGAGTTGGGATTATTTTCTTTAGTTCTATATCTCTATGGGACTCTGGCTCAGTGTAGGGCAAGGCATTTGAGAACCTGATTGATGGACTGAATGCAAACAGTTTCCAGTCCCCTTTCTCACAGTGAATCATAGAAATAGAAGTATTGGATTGTTCACTTCAAGACAAAAACATAAAATACACTGAAATATCAAAGGATTTTCCCTGCAATGGCCAGCCAACAGACAGCTTCCATATATGAATGCTGAAGGAGAAGGATTAAGGTGCCCAGAGTAAAAATGGTCTTATAATTCCTCATATACTTTCTGTGCAGATTTGGACAAATAAACCTCACACCACCAAACCTCAAATGTTGTAATGCAGGTATTCAGCTCTCAGCACCTGCTTCAGTAGATATCTCTGCAATGTCTTACCATCCCACACCATCCATCTAAGGAACATAAATCAGGGACTATGAAAACATGTGCTGACAGGCATAGGTAAGTAGACCAGAAGAAGGCGTAAGTCATTTTCAGCCCTCTTCCCATTATATCATCTGAAGTTAAACTGTATTTTACACTGGAAAATATGAGAATTACTTTGCCAATCTTTTAAGTGCTCAGCTTTATTCTGAGAACATGAAGTGCTGGTCATTAAGTGTAACCATCGCACAGCTTTTTAGTGGACCAAATCAGACTTATTTCTAAAATGTGTTAATTTAAATTGTAAAGGCTTTATGGATTTATATTTTACATAATTCTTATTATGTGTGAATATTGCACCGCTTCACCTACACAGTGACTGGGGATGAAAATTAGGTGTCTACCTATGTATATCTCTGCACAGTGCAGTTTAATTAAATAAATAAATGAATAAATAAATAATGCTACAATCAATTTCATTCTTGGGAACCACTGACAACATTATTATTAATTAGTATATAATGAAAAACATGGGCATCCTGGCAAACTCAGACTGTGTACTAATGAGGTAGGGCCAGTTCATTATTCTTAATGCAAACACACCTTGAAAACATGGTGTGTAACCCTAACTAATTAGAGTTGAACCTTTTGTTATTTGTCACCTACAAGTGTGTACACCCATTTGCAGCAGATGAGGACTTTCTGTCCAGACTGAAAAAAAAAAAAAAAAAAAAACAGGG
>OMKZ01001647.1:8716-33454 GCA_900302535.1 Neoniphon sammara | reverse complement strand
AAAAAAAAAAAAAAAAAAAAAGTAGACAGGGTGAAAACAAATATCAATGGACGAGTGCAGGACAACAGCATAATGACAAGTATATTTGAAAAGTTGACATGTCTGGCAAGGGGAGTTATTTACAGCTGAACATTTTCCAGTTGGCTACCTGTGAAAGAGCATGAGGAAAGATCTAACCTCTAATGCTAATTAACCTGCTGAAATCATTAATACTGAGTGAAATTTATATTTAAAAGAAATGATAGGTACTTGTATGCAATTTGGGAATTACGATCTGAGGACTGATGAAGTGATCTCTAAATGTTGGTTTAGGCCTGCTGCCTTTCAAAGGCCTGGATTTTAATTTTGTGCTCCTCTTCTCTGTTGATGACACAGAGCAGAGGGGATAGTAAAGTAAGCATTGCTGTGTTTGTGTTTTCTTTGAGCCAGGGGGATTCCAGCATGGGCTCACCAGACGGATGAGTGCAGCTACCAGCGTTGTGGTTTGAATGGTAGACTGACATACTTAGCTCATCAGTCACTGCACACTTTCTCTCATTTGCATACGATACTTGGCTGTGGGAAAAAGGTGGGCTACAATAATAGAGTTGCTGCCAAAAAGGCAATAATAATTTATGATGATCCCCGATGATGTTTATATCGAATACACACACTCTCTACCGCTTTGAGGATTTATTATAGTGCACACGATGAATCGAGAACATATGGCAGAGCTTAGCTGCCAAGACTTTTTTTTCTTCCTAAAGCACACTGTCCTCAGAGCTAGATGAGGGGTGGTGAGACTTTTAACATTGTATGAGGATGTTAGCACAAAGGTAGACAGTCACACAGGAGTTTGTGATTAGTGTGCTTTCTTCAGCTAAAGCTCTTAAATTTCTCTTACTTCTTGTTATTATCATTTCTATTCCATATTTCCCCTCAAAAGGCACCACAGATTAAGCGAGAAAATCCATTTAGCCTCCCACATTTAACCTTTCACATAAAACTACAGTATGACTCCTGGAGTGTTTTCTCAGCTGAAAAAAAAAAGAGAGAAGATTCAGTGGCACTCAATCCTCATCCTAGGAAGAGCTCTATTGGTTTTCATTCTGTCTAATCAGAGATTGATTTACACCTGTGATCCCAGGTGAAAGCAATCTACAATCAGCTGCAATTAACTAGCCAGTGGGAGAGAAAACCAGCAGTATTCTGGGTCACAAGAACCAGAATTAGCAATTGTCACTCTACAGACAATCTTTCTGCAATTTTAAACCTCTAAAACATGTTTACAGTGACATAAAAATGAATGAAATGTATAATATAGCTTGTTAGCTCGATAACTGTGTGGTTAATCACACATACTGTTGACACTGTTTCTTACTGCTCTCAGAGCTGTCTTTTGCAATAGAACTGAATCACTGCAGTAACAATTCTTTCAGAAGCTTCTTTTTTTAAGTGTTTAGAGCAACTGTTTATTTGCTGCATTAAAGGTGAAAGGTGAAAGTTTGGCTTCCATTTCCACCTCCATATAGATGCAATAACCCCCTTATTTACCTGTATGGAGATTATATAAGTTACATTTCTTGCAGGCATAAATAATCTCATTGGTTAAACCTCAATGGGTGGAGGTGAGAGTGTTTTGGCAAGGTGTCACTGTTCCATTTATGAAATATCTCTGGCACAGAAAATATAGGTCTGCTGACTATTGAGCCAGTCCTTGGTCATGTGAAACTCAGCCTGTTCCCTGAGACTATTTCAAATAAAACAGAGGATGTGTCTTTCATGATCCCTTAAGTCATAACTGGATTGAGTCTATCTCCTGCAGTGCTTTGCCCATTTCTTAACATTGTGCTGAGTTGTGGAAAAAGCCCGGCATCACAATGAGTTGTGTAGTCACCGCATGGGAGCATGGTTTTTATGGCCACCATGCTGGTGGTTATTTGTCAGTGGTCTCATGAATGGCTTAAAAAGCCACAAGTCTTGTAAAATAAGTAACTAAATACTTTTTCATAACAATATAAATCAGACAGTGGAGATGAAACATTAGTCGCGCTATATGTGGTGCGCATGAAGTAAAGAAAATATAGTAGAATAAAACTTGACAAAGTTTTTCAGTCATCATTGTCAATTTTTGAAGACGACATCTATAAATCAGTGCATTAAAACAAAGATCTAGCATAAAATAGAGGCAGTTTGCTACTGAATAGAAAAACTCGAGTCCATCAAAAGCAAGTCTGGAAACATTTTGAGGCCTTTTCTGCCTAAATTATCTTTTATTTTCTGCTGTAAACATTTTTTGTATCATTTTACCCAACATAGACTGCTGCACTTCCCTCTGCTCACTCATTTTGTGGTTGGGTCAGGAGCTATGATCTTTTTTCTACTGGCTGTTTACATGTGGGTGTCAGGGCCAGGCGTGAAAGAGCTTCTCTAGTTTCCATTATACAATCACGCACTGTATGCTTTGTGCACTTCACTTGTCTGTGAGCAGCATACTGACTCTCCAGTTAGTACGCTGCTCACATCAACTTGAATGTTGTGCATGTGAAATATCACAGAAACTTTCTCTCAACTGAAAAGGGTCACACATGGAAATGTCAGGATTAATGTAGTTTCTTCCATGCAATTTCCATGCAATTGGTTACAGGTTGCAAATGAACTTTTACCGTTGCCATGTCAACAAACCCATATAGAACATAGGTTATAGAACATAGGTTAGCAAGTGCTACTGTACAGGCAACATTCAGGGCAAAAAGGTATCCTGAACAAATGTCAACTGGTGAATGCATATCTATGTAACAGTGAATGTTGAAGAAAAATACTACAAGCACAGTCAACGATTTCTACATAATGTGTGCATGTTTCTTTTGTTTTGATACTATTTTGGGGAAAATCCTGGCGATGATGCCAATTGAGCATTATGTACACCGCAGGTGACAGCATATGGACCCATACATGCAATGCTCCATGGGTAATCTGAGAGCATTCATTCTCTCTCAATGTACACAGCTTGGATGGACTGTTCTTACTTTGGCAAGAGTTGCAAGTGTGATATGAAGTGAGAGAGATCGACTTACTGAATGTACCAATAGAAAATGAAAAAAATATAAACTGTGGCAGTACTTGATTTTCAACAGTGATTCATATTACGCTTTTCCCAGAGATAAGGACTTCCCTCTGGAGCTTAGCTCAGCCATAAATTTTTACATCACATCATACACTGTAGAAAAGATAATTCACATAATTAAATTAATCATCTCCTGTGAATTATTAATCATCTCCCATGCATTATGTCCTTTGAATCTGTGTTTTTTTCTTTTTTTCTTGTAGGAAAGCACTCTGACACATGTCTACAATATGGTTACTTCAATGGAATATACAAAAAATAACGCACTGCTGGGTCTGGGATCTTGGGTGCCATTCTTCATCTCTGCCCTGAGTAAGTTAGTCCAGTAAGAGGACTTCTGCCGTAAATCAATCTCCTGCCCAACAACAGCATGGCGAGAGAGGTAGGAGCCAAGCAGTTTGAACTTTACTTCTGCAGCAGGGCCTCTGGAACAGGCCCAGCTACTGAGAGAACTCCAAACAAGAGCGGTATACTTCAAGTGGAAAGTATTCTTGCCTACAGTCCCATCTGCTTTCACTTTAAACTTGATTCCCCTTCTAAATAGATACTGTCTACAGCATGCGGACGATTGTATGTTTTTCACTACACTTCACTCCAAAAATATTGATGTTATGGAGATTTTCGCTCATCATTATAATCTGCTCACTACTTTAGCTCTGCTTGGTCCATTGATTAATACAAAAAGCATGTCATAAAATATATGACTCAAAGCTGCAAAACTTTCCATTGCTCATCGGATGCCACTCAGTTTGAAACTCCATCAAAACTCCCACAAAAATACCACTGAAATCCTCATAAATTGCTCTCTTGTTCATTTGAGATAATAACTGATAAGCTACAACATGTCACTGCTCAGTCCCCAAGTTCTTTAAAACTACTTGAATTATTGTGCCCAGGAGAAATAATTCAGCTTACATAAGAACTGAAGTTCAATTTCACACATTATGTGTATATAAAGGCATAATGTGTGAAGCGTGTTATAGTGTGTTTCGTGTCCATTATGGGTTGCCATGGTGGCTTAGTGGGTAGACAGTGCTACAAGCCAAAGGCGACAGCATCCATCCCTGCACCATCTGACGTGTGTAAATCAATAGCCATATGTCCTCTTAAAGCGTCCTGTCGCACGGCATTAAACCCTCCCTGCTGACTCATAAATTGTCTCTGGATAAGTAATGAGCAATATAAACAAAAATACACAATGTAGTACATGTAAGCACACAATGTAGGACATGTAAGCTTGTTTTATTACAGTTTCACTTCTGGTATCTGCAGCAAGTCACATTGCCTGCCTGACCCTAATCACAGCGGAAAAACACCACAATAAGAAATAATCATTGAGCAATGCAAAACAGAATTAAATGACCAAAAAAATCGGCATGTATGATTTGGTTAAAGTGACAATTGGAATGTCACTCTGCCCTATTCATAAGCTCCTTTAATGCCTAATTAAAGGCATACTTTATCCCCAACAATGTTTTCTTAAATTGTTAGCTTAGAGAGAATTGTTTTTCACTGAACCTTTGGATTCTGAATTGTGCAACCACTGTTGGACACATTTTCTAACACATCCTCCAACCCATTCGACCACACAGGTCGATTGTTGCTACCCTCTAATATAACCAACACAATACGACCCACAGGACCGTTTCTTAAAGCCATAGCGCACATGCACACAGATAACACTCAAAACACCATTTTGTTACGTTTAGGCACCAAAACTACTTGGAAGAGGTTAGGGTTAAGGTTATACAGCAAGAACCTTCGTTGTCATGGTCACAGTAATAAACATACAGATACGAAAACAAGGGAAGCTGGGGTGGATGGATGGGTTGACGGAACACAGGACTTTCATGTGGGAGACCTTTGTTCAAGTCTTGAGTGAAACGAGACCGGTGTTCATTTTGTTTGCAGTTTTGTTTTGTCTGTTTTTGCGTGTTCATTATTGTGACCATGACGATGAAGGTCCTCAACATAACCTTACCCTAACCTTCACCTTAACCTTAACCTTCTCTTAAACTCAACCAAGTAATTTTGGTACCTAAATGTAACCAAACAGCGAGCATTTTGAGTGTTTGTGTGCATGTCTACTATGGCTTTAAGAAACAGACCTGTGAGTCGTATTGGAGGGTAGCAACAATCAACCTATGTGGTCGTCTGGGTTGGAGGATTTGTTGCTCTCTACTACATCGCTTACCACCAGTAGGGGCATTAATTTAGGAAAGGCTTCTGTACGTCATATTACAGGGTAGGAACTAATGACCTGAGGGGTCGTCTTTTGTTGGAGGACCCTCTGCATTTTCCACCAATACAGAGGGCTCTCCACCTCCAACAGCCAACCAACTCTACCGTGTGTATTACATTGTAAACGTGGGACGACTGCTAGCTGTATATTTTGAATTGAATGTGGTTTTATTATCATGATCTTTAAATGTTTATTATCATGATGTCATCATAATATAATGACATCATGATGGCTGGAGAGGAGTCTGGTGTTTTGCTATTGCTCCACCCAAGACCTAGATGCAGCAAGATAGTGAAAGTTGATATCAGAAGCAGGTGTTGCAGGCCAAATAATGTAATTCTGTTTATCTAATATTACAAAATGAAAGATCTGATGATGACAGACTCAAAAAGGTCTCCACCCTCAGAAAGCAATCTGCCAAGCTGCTGATTGCAGAGTGGGCTGTTTCAGACTAACAGGGTCAGCCACCCCATTACTCTCTGATTGTTGGTACAATGTAGTCTCTGTACATGAGCAAAGCATTAATCCAGTCAGGTCAGCGGTAACATTAGTTACTGTTGAGTTTGATATTACAGAGACTGGTAATTGTGCTGTGATGATGTGGGTAAGTGTAAAGCTCAGTAAAGGTGCAACATAATGTAAGTGTAGTGTAGGTGTGATGAGGCAGGGGTTCTCTCACTTTTCTCTTTCTCCCTCTTTAACATCAAACCAAACGTTGCAAAATGTAGACGCTCTCTCTAAACACACACAGTTAATAGTTACAGCAGATCCTAAATGGACGTACTATGCCAGACTTTCCGCTGTTGTTCCACTCTAAAATTAATGGAGGCCCTGCAATATTCAGTCTCTGATGCAGAATTTCCACATTCTAACATAAAATGCAAAAGCTGAATCAGTTTCTTCGTAAACCTTGAGGTGATCCACCCAAGCTGATTTTGGGATTTAATTTGTGAGAGGGTGATGCACTGATTTGCATGTCTGGAGTCTTTACTTCAAACAGGATCCTTAGTATTCACAGTGTGGGTAGTGTTAGGTCAATCAAGTGTCTACCCTTTAGGCTGATAGAAAAATCTTTAAGGATCATTCTGGTGCTACCAAGGTTTTTTGACCCTAACCAGAGGCTGAGAGTGACTTTACATTTATCCTTGACAACTTCAATTCCTTCTTGTTGCACTCTCCGAAACTTTAAATCGAAATGGACTAAACCTCGTAGCCTTTAATGCCTCCAGATAGCATCAAAACAGACTCCAGAGACATTTTCCATCTAAACTTACTGCAATTGTCCAACCCACACTGTCAGTCATGGTAAGCACTTGTTTGGAAAACATCTCCAGCATTTTGGACCAAACTGCTGAATGCTGCATTACTGGAAAAGACTGTGTTTGTTTTGCTCAAGTTCAACTTTTGTGTTGGTCCTCAACTTTTTAATTTGGATGTTTTCAGTTTATTACAACTAAGCTGCACACATGCACATGTCTATTTATGTCTCAGATACCAGCATGTAGACTGATGACTCTTGAGGCTAATAAGTGTTTTCACAAAGACAAAGATGAAGCTGAACTGCAAAGCAAAGAAGGGTTGAATGGTCGTTATAAATTATCATAGCTCTGTGTGTTTGGATTCAATAGTTTAAGGAATGGCGTTAGGAGTCAAGAATACCGAGAGAATAGTTGTTATTTCAATTGACATGATTTGTGCACTGGTGTCTTTGCCAAAAGTAGCGTGTGGGAAAAATAAACTTCCTAAAGAAAGAAACTGTATCTTCAGCTGGCTGTCCAGCATACAGTGCATGCAATTCAGAGCTTATTTTGGTTTTAGCACAACTTCAAGAGAAACTTTCATGCATTTGTTTTGCTAGTCATGCTTCTGGCGAACATGAGTAGACTGGCAGAGGGTGTACTTTTCTTGGGGCCATGAGGAAGGAAGTGAGGATCTTTTGTTACTGTTTATCTGTTATTGTACATCTGTTATCACACCAAGTAGCCACAGAAGCTAAAATATAAAATATGAGTAACATTTTGAAATGCCTTCTCTGCAGTGGATTCTTTCAAAACATGTCTGGCTTCAACATCCCTGCTATTGTAAAGTTTCTTTCAAGCAGACTTACATACCACTTTGAACACCGTGGGGCACCGGTCAGGATGTATGTCATAAAAAGTGTGCAAGACTAAAGGAGTGCACTTTTTTCTGCTCATGCAATGCAGAGGGTCTGTCCTTGAGCCACTAACTGACACAGGCACATCTGTAAATAACGCTATGCTAATATATTAATGTGGGCAAAGTGTTATGCTAACATTACTGCACTGAACACACCTTACTGAAGGAACTCAGAGGTCTGACTTTATGTGGCGGAGGGCCAGGAGTGGGCATAGTTAAAGTAGATCTTCATCAACACATGTTCCTCTGCTCCACATCTGCTTTATAATATCCAGCCTGCTCCTGTGATTTAGAGGGCAGGACTCCTACAGGTGCTGTTCTACTTACTGCATGCTGTGGGGGAAGCCAGCCCCTCCAGCAGGAACCACGTCCCTTGTGATAAAGTAAAAATAACAGAGGTCAGATACAGTAAATGCACAGGTCTGCTTCTTAAAGTTGTGTTTCTTTGTGTGATACCCGCTGCTCTTGGCTTTTTGGACTAATGAATTTGATATGGGTTTAGCTGGCTCCTTTGTTCAGCACTGACCTGTAATCCTGTGTGACATCATCAATAAACTATATGCCATTAGATACTTTGCCTGCAGCACGGTTTGAATGTAGCCTGTAGAAATTGTCACGTTAAGTGTTTCCATGTGCTGTGTGCAGTACGTAGGAAGTAATATTAGCATGTGCAGTACTTAAAGACCCCATGAAATAGCACTTTTACTTCCTTAATTTTATGTATTTCCTGTTCTAACAGGATGTTGGGCGAGGACATAATGTGGGGAGGGATCTTTCAAAAGTATAAACACAGTTTTATTTGATAGGATGGGTGGCTGGATTGTTCAAAAATATGTGAAAGTTAGTTGACATTTTTTATCAAGTCAAACTTCAAATCAAACTATTTATAAAGCACTTTTCATACAGAAATCCATAACACAAAATGCCTTACATGGGGTAAAATAAATAAAATACAAACCATTTTTATTTACGCCTACTGGTGCAACATGAGGTCGCCATTAAAGATACACTGTTTTCCAGGAAATAAAAGTACTTTGTGTTCATTTCATGAGGACTTTAATCTTAGGACTGTGTATGTACTCAATAGTTGGATTCAAGCTGTGGCTTTCTGGCAATGTTGCCTAATTAAGCTCTAAACAATAATAATTTAAAAAGCTTTCATGTATGTGTTTGTTCATTAATGTTTTCATTTTACAAAAGATACAGTTGGTTTAAAGGTAGCTAGATTAACCTCTTACATAACAGACTTGGCTAACGGAGGCTTTTGACGGACTCCCCCCCAGCTCAGCAGGCAATGCAGGGAGATTTTAGAGGATCTGAGCCCATCTCCTTTGGCAGAGATCACTGGAGATTTTCGAAATCCCCTCAGCGGCATGGCATCAGGGGTGGACGAGATCCATGTTGAAATGCTGAAGGCTCTGGATCTTGTTGGTGTGTTGTAATGAACGTGTCTCCTCAGTGTTGCTTGGATTTTGGGAAAAGTGCATTTGGATTCACAAACAGGAGCAAACAGGAGTGGTTGTACCTTTTTTTTTCTTTTTTCAGAAGTCATTGATAGATGAGTTTCTGCACACTGTCAAGCCTCCATTGGAAAGATTATGCAAGATGCTGGAATGAGACTCCAGCTGATTATCAAACCTCTGATTCAGGAGGAACAAAGTAGGTTCCTTCCTAGTCACAGTACCAAGGACCAGCTTTTCACCCACTCACAGATAATTGAGGCATTATGGGAGTTGTTTAATTTGTGTATGTGTTTTATGGATTTAGAGAAGGCCTACGACTGTGGGAAGGCCTATCCTGTGGGAAGAACTGTGTATGGAGTATGGGGGACCACTGTTGAGGTGCTGTTTGGTTTCCCGCTCAAAATGATGGCTTTGTTTCTATTCTTGGCATTACATTGAGTTTGTTCATGGAGAGCACCTGCTACAGTCTCCAATATGCCTCGTCCCCTCTCCTGATTGTGATTTTCATGGACAGAATATCAAGGTGCAACTGAGGTCTGCAGATTGCTGAGTTCTTTGGCATTAAGGTAGCTAGTCTGCTGTTTGCAGATGATGTCATCCTTTTGTTGTTAGTGACACTGATCACTTAGGTGCAATGGAGTGGTTTGCAGCCTAGTGTAACATGGTTGGGATGAGGGTTAGCACTTGGTTTTAGGTCAGAAGAGTGCCAGAAAATATGTCTCATTCGTGTTTGGGATGAGCAACTGTCCCAGGTGGAGGAACTGACCACAGGTTAGGAGATTTGGTATTATATTTATTGGAATGTGCTCTGAGGGCAGCATTGCATGGTTCAGGGTTAGGGTTAATGTTATGCACTATGGTGAAAAGGTAGCTCTGCCACAAAGCAAAGCTCTCCTGCTAACAGTGAGTCTTCGTTTCGATTCTTACATATGGTTTCAAGTTTTGAGTAGTGACCAAAAGACTGAGAAGCCAAAGTGAGGTTTCTCCACATAGTGGCTTGCCTCACTCTTGTTGACATGTTGAGAAAAGCTCAGCTATTCAAGAGCACCTCTGAGTCAAGTTGTCTATTCCATTGAGAAGAGCTGGTTGAAGTGGTTTTGGGTACTTGGTAATAATGGTCTGACTGGGAGCAAACCCCAGGGCAGATATTAGGATGCACTGGAGAGACAACATATCCCAGCTGGCACTGAAGCACCTTGGCGTCCCCAAGGAGGAACGAGAAAAAACTGCTGTCAAAAGGATGTCTGCTTGCCCCGTTGCCCCTGCATCCCTGATAAATAGCTAGAAAATGGACAGATGACTGGACAAAAACCCATGCTGTTGTGGTGCTCCATTGGTGATTTCCTTTCCATGTTTTTGTCTGTTTGTTTTAGTTTGTCATGTTTTACTCTGCGTGACCTGTTGCCACTATGATCCTGACCTGGATTAAGTGGCTAGAAACTGGACTGATGGATGAATGACAGATTTACAGTCAAGTCTTTATGGTGTGTAGACGTGAATGAAAGGAGGAGTCCTCTTGTTCTGAAATGTAGTGGTTTCTTCACAACTCAAAATCAAGAACTTCATTTATACAATTTGATCTCTAGACATACTGAAAGCATTGTACCAGGCAGGGAGTGAAAACACTGGGGTGAACGAGTTAAATTTACGCAACTCGGAGTTCAAAATCCCTTAATATAGCAGTTGGCTTAATTCATGGTTTGAGTAAAAGCATAAAATTAACTGAAATGAATGAAATTACAAAATTGGAGACCTACAGAACAGATAAACTCTTTTGACAACGTAAGCAAACAGTATGAAGGAACCAAACAACTGCCCTTTCGTGCATGGCCTGACCGCAGCCTGTGTGTGCCAACCAAAGGTAGTGTTCACGAAAACAAAATTAACAACTGCTTTAACACTTCAGTGAAAATGCCAACAACCCCTTGTGGGATTTACGATTCTTAAATTGCCCCCTCAGTTTATTTGCGGCCTCTGACTGGTTGTCCCTCTGATTATGCAGGTGAATTTAATTGGAAACATCAGAGCAATGGTTTAGCCTCTATTTTATGGGTGCCATTACTCTCACGCCATAGCCAGGGTCAGTGTGGTGCCACAGAGCTAGTTTGTAAAGATAAGGGAAAGTAAAAGGTAAAAGCATGGACTTATACTTATTCTCTGGAGTTTGTTTTACTCACCATGTATTAAGACATGACTTTTCTCAGCTGTCAAGGACTACATAAATCTCTCTTGACATATCTGTGTTTACTCTCAAGAGAGCGCCTTCAAAATGAAGAGGAAAGAGTCTTTATGTCAGCAATGATTGATTAAAAACAAACAACTCCTCTCCCCACCCCACCCCAAAAAAGCCTGTCACTCAAGATATTCCCTGACATTAAGTATTTGATGTACACTTCTAAAGCTACAATGTCAAACAGAGCCTTTTTGATATACTCTCTTGTTTATAAATCCTTGAAAACATCATGTTAATAATAACTATGCTTAGAACAATATCGAAGGAAAGAATAGCAAATATTTATCGTCTTCATCATTCATCTCTTTCTTAATAATGCCTTTTCAGTGCATTCAAACTTGACATTCACAGTCACAGATAACACAGATCCATAATGATGATGAATGGCAGTTTCTCTGAAAAAGCAATGATTTAACCACTAATTGGAAAAAAGGATTGAAAGTTTATTTGAAATGGCACATTACAGGCACTGTAAAATAAATAAATAAATAAATCAGCTCCATATGCTATTTAACGTAAAAACTGAGAATTGTTTGTAGTTGTTTTCCCATGGAATAATGCTGTAGCTGGCAAAGAAACTAAAAAATGCTTCTTTGCTTTTTTTTTTTTTGTTTGTTTCTTGTTTTTCTGGATTCCTCGTTTTCACTATTCTGTTTGCTGCTGAAGAGCACAGGGGACTGTGTGAGGATGAATTCCCTCCCAACATCTGGAAGCGTGCTTAATGATCATTAAAAAACAAGATGAACTGTTCTCTAAAATGACAGGGGGAGGGACACACTGCCATTTTGGTCTCACACTCCCCCCACATGCATACATTGGCTTTGTGATATACACTCTCAGAAAAGTCCCAGCCTGAAACCTTTAAAATCTAACTTGGTCTTGTTCTAAATTTATAGCTGCCACTATATACATACACCCTCCTCTGTGAGAATTTGGTGTCTTAAAATTTCTTTCTGTCAAGGGTTAGCATAAAGGGAGCTCAAGAACTAGTATCATTCCGCCCCTTCTTAAAAGTCTGTTTGTTGTTATGAAGCCAGACCTGCGATGTTTATTATTAACATGTTGAACCATGAGTGAATTTGATTAAACTCTGGTTTAATAAGTCTTAATTGGCCTGTTGGAGCTTGCGGTCTTGTGCAATACTGGTACCAAACTCCTGCACGTGATTTCCTTTTCTTCCACTCCAACAAAACAAAACAACTGGTTTTAAAATTCAAGCCACAGCAACAGCAGGCTGTCTGTGGTCCATGAATAATGTGGAGGTCAAAGGGCCCGGGCTGAAGGATGTTGAGTTAGTCACTGTTCGAAAGTTAAGTCAAAACATACCCTTTCAATTATTCACTCACTAAAAAGAAACAAAAGTAGTTTGCAAACCAGTCAAATATTCAGCTTTTTAACATCAACAGTCTCTTGTTAGCTTTACATTTCTGTGGTTTTAGTGTTCTGTCTTCTGTGAAAACACATATTGATATAGTCATTCGCTAAACCAATCTAGATAGGACTGCCTTGCATATGTGCTGTGCCCCAATAAACATTCAAATTACATAGTCTTCCTTTACTGTAGCCATATGTATTGGTTCTATAAAGCAAAGGTATTGATACATTTCTATACATTTCTGTTTTTCTGTCACATTTTCACTTCATATAGCCTCCAATTAGTTTGCCCGACTTTTCAAGAATCACTCTCTCACCAAAAGGTGTCAAATGGTACATGGTAAATGCGCTGCATTTATATAGTGCTTTTCTAGTCTGCCAACCACTCAAAGTGCTTTTCAATGTATGCCTCACATTCACCCACTCACACACACAGTCACACACTGATGGCGGACATCAGTGTGACATAAGAGAGAAGGAAAAGAGTACTTTTATATGTACTGTGTACGCTCACTACTATGCAGGTACACTGAAACTGTTGAGATGACATACTGTAAGAGGACATATCAGTTTAAGTTCCATAGGGTATGTTTTGTTCATAATGTCATGTTCATAATGTTCATGTCCAGTGTAATCCTCAAAACATCTACTCAGTGTGAATTTGGGTCAGGGAAAATAAAGTCAGTGGGCATAGCAGAGCAGATTTCTTCTTGACAAAGTAGATTCCTTGAGAGAGAGAGAGAGAAAGAGAGAAAGAGAGAGAGAGAGAGAGAGAGAGAGAGAGAGAGAGAGGACAACCTCCATTTGAATAAATGCCATTTTGTCCTTTGTGACTGTGGGCCAGCAGCAGTCAGATTCACCTCTATATATAGGAGAGAATGATCTATCCAGTGTTCTCAGCCTGAGTTATTGGAAGTGAAAATACATCACAGGAAATCAGCACATCAAGACAAGGTAACATTTTTGTCACAGGAATAAACTGGGAGTGTGAGAGAGAGTCTTTTTATTCAGACCTGGTGTAATCACAGAGAAACCTCAACATTTGGAGCCCATGTGCAATTCCTTTGCACTCCTGATTGAAACAAATGAGGCAGATAATTGAAAGTGTGGTCAGTTTACTGGGGTGAGGTCTGTCATGAGGCCCTTTGCAAGCTCAAAGCCAACGACTGCATTTACAGTTCGATTTCAAGAAATATTGAAATTAATATTATATGCAGGGCTGGACAAGATTACTTTTCATAACTTGGGTCAGGTGCCCGTAGCCAGTTATTTGGAGGGCAATAATGTATAACATGTGAGGTTACATTATTTAGTGAGCTGTTAGCGACATCCTCAGGAGGAGAATAATAGTGCAGTTTAGGGATAAAGCAACGTCAGCACTGCACGACGTGGAAGATGGAGCGTGGGAGGCGGCTTGGCGATGGCAGCCAACAGAAAGGTATTATCCTTCAAAATAACAGTATCTCTACATCGTTATGCGGCCCCAGCATCTCAAAGGCATACTTGTACAGATAAATTAGCAAATATAAAGCATTTTCGACATCTTACTTTGCTTGTTTGTGCCTGACTTCTTGTCTACAATGGTGTAACAATAACACAAACTATTATTTTGAAGTGATGTAAGCAAAGCTGCTGGCTGGATGCAGGGATTTTCTGGCCGAATAGTCCAGGAATGGAAGCAGGCAGATAACGTGAACGCCCCTGGATAATCATGGATTTAGCATTCAGTGTAAATTAAAAAACAACGGTGCCTGTCCCGTTGACATAATTTAACATTTTCACGAATACTGTCTGCACAAACAACGGCGTCTTTCTTCCTTTGGCGACTGGACTTACCTCCAATATCAGGTTGCTACAGTAGCTAGGAAGCTAGCTGTCAAGCACTAGCCACATCAGCACCGCTGCTATTAGCAGCCAGATTATCGGTAGCTAGCATCAATGTAAGCAAGCTATTGTGGTCTGAATGTGGATTATAAAGCCGTCGAAAAACATGATGACAATAAATTCCAAGTTTCTAGCTAACGTGTCCATTTGTTGTGTACTGCAGAGATTTCATTATGGCAGACAGTATCATGAGTAAGGCTGCTACCATGGAGATCCCCATTAACAGCAATGGAGACACAGGGACCCTGCCAGAAGATGACAGCCTGGAGCAGGTGAGTCATATCTCTCTCATCACCAGTAGTGCCCTACAATTAAATTTCCATTGACAACATAAACTGTGTATGAATGCACTTTGTGTTTGTGTTTCTGTGTCTAAACCTGCCCCGTTATCATGACAGCACAGGCTTAGACCTTGTCAGGCTAGCTGTTACCTAACATACTGTAGGCCTGCAGCTATGTAGTTAAACCACCACCACCTTTAACTATAATGACTTTTGTGTCCAGAGGGATATAGTCCTCATTAGGAGAGGATACCTTACTTTGCTGTTCAGTAGTGTGTTCCTTAGTCATTTGACCTATCACATAAAAAGTACTCTATAAATTTTATTACTGTGCATTGTCTTATGTCTCACTCTCACACAGGCTGCACAGGTTCAATGGAGCATAGATGAGAAGGTAGGGGAAATAGAATTAACCAAGGTTTGATGACCTGTAGTACCAGAGGTTCTTAATGATTGTGGCTTTGTGTGTGGAAATTAACAGTAGTCCATGCATAATAATGCATAATGGATGGAAGATTTTGTGATTTAAAATGAATGTTTAGGGAACAAATTCTCACAAACAGGGGGCAAATTATCAGTATATATATTTTGTGGCTGCCATCATGCAGTTTTAGCTTTCAAACACATTATGACAACGTAAAACTCTGACATGTGATTTCTTTGCATTTTAACAAAAATGGTTTGTTTAAATATCAACATCCAGACAACAGTTTTAATTCTGGGATTTAGCACAATCTACACTGATTTATCATAGTCTAACACTCTAGATGTCTATATATGTTAAATCGCTGTAGAAATTGAGGTAAATCATGGCCAGGTGTTACTGATATATATCTGGCCTGCAAAAACACTTTGTTCTGCTCATGATTTCATGTGGGCAATAACTTCTTCATATTTCTTAAATCGGCCTGTACAGTCCATGGAGATAAAATAACACATGATAATTCACAAATCCTAAGCCATGTCTGTTTAATATTACTAATGTAGGTGACAGTGCCAATCTTCTGTTTCTGATCTCTCAGGATTTGCAGCAGGTGATGGTGTCTGGGCCCAACCTGAATGAAACCAGCATTGTCTCAGGAGGTTATGGAGGACCAGCAGGGGGCATCATTCCAACCAGCTCCATCAAAGGTACTGCCAGCTCCCCTTAAATTAATAAAATGTGACTTTTATCCTGTTCAGTTTTGCCGTGTTGTTTATTTTCACATGACAGTTTTTATGGTCTTTGTTCATATGGAATTAAAGGAGCATTAATAAATATTTTTACTGTTCCATAGCACAAAATGACAATAACATTATATATATGTTTATCTGTGGGGGTTTGATGAGGTTGTTAATCAAAACAAATCGCTCAACAATTTTTTGCCGGGGACTGAGATTTCTGGCTCTCAGAAACTCATTTCTGGTCCATACCTTTGTTTCTGAAGGATCCCTCCTCATTTTCAACTACTCAGACACGGAGGACGGTGCTATGCACAAGCAACCCACATTGCAACACATTTCTTTCTGAAGGCAAAAAAAAGAAAAAATGCAACACATTATTATTTTGCGTTGTGATACATTTCCTCTTCACCTGATGGATGGTCTTATTGCATCTCTGCTCCAGTTAGCTACTCTATATTGTGAAAAAATAACTTTATGTTTCTCTACATTGTCCATTACTGGCTTCATTAAGAGATCTGATAATGTTGTTGCAATTCCTTTGTTACTGACAGAAGTTGATAAAAGTCATTAATTTCTTAATGCCCCTTTATTCAGAAGTTTTCAATATGTCTGTGGTGCATTCCAGTGACTTATTCTCATTATGATCTAATGTTGCAACAGTGTAGAGAGCTGCTGACCTCTAGGCTTATGTTTCATGTTTACAAACGTCCATATCCCATAGGGCCTGCAGTTCACTTCAACCCAGAGTATCTGGACAGAAGACGAGGCCCAGGACCAGGTGGCTGTGTGCTGTATTCTGACAAGCCCTTTTCATTTATTTTTTTTTTCAGCTAACCTTACTGTGTTCATCTTTTTTGCCCCTTTTCTGTTTTTTTATAACAGGGTTTTACTATTGCTTGACCAGAGGAATCCTCCACAACCTATCCTGTCCTTCTTTAACTCACCAAATGGGCGTTTTTCTTTCAATAAAAAGCAACTCTTTTGGACAGCTATCAAAATAAGAGATGCACTAACCTGATATTACAGAGCTGTCACTTTAAATGCTGTCTTTGTGAATGTTTGTCATAGCGATGGCCTCTTTGATATTGTAAAATGCAGTTCGGATGGCTGTTATGTCATTGTTGGATACCTAACTTCCATTGCATAAAGTCCATTTTCATCGTTTTTATTAATCCTTTCATTCTGCATGAGAAACCTGCATGGAGGATTATTTCAGATCCCTTTTTAGCACCAACTTAGTATTGCATTATACATGTATCTCACCCCGACCTGCACCATCCATATCTTTTGCTGTCTTGTGAGCCTAACATTCTCCTCTCGGTCTATGCATGCTGCTACCCAGATGCATAATTCACTGCAAAACCTTTGTCTCACATTCCTTCCTCTCACCCTCACTGTCTATCATCATCATGCTCATTTCAGACCTCCGCATGAAATCCAGGGGTGTTAGCATCCCTAACAGCCAATCTGCGGCCAGCCGACTTGCCAGACAAGCAGACCATCATCCAGGTATCACTGGACTCATCATCATGTCTTCATTGTGTCCATTCACTCTCATGCCAGCCATAGCCAACTCTGTGTGTGAAATCTGGTAAACTGTGATAGGAGAAGATGCATTTGTGTTCAGATGTTTCACATGGGTGTTCTTTCATTCGAGGGTCGATGCACCATAGCACCAGTAATTCAGCGCTGGCATCTGAAGAGGTCTCTCGTGGTGTGGCAGTGGAGAAGCTGGACAGTGTAAAGAAATGGGGCATCAACACATACAAGGTACATTGTATATAGCTATTGTATTTTGAAAATAATCCACAAGAACTATAAATGGGAAAGTCAGTCCAAGGAAACTGGTGGCTTGATGACTGCATTTGACTCTCTTGCCTCTTTTTTGCCCATTGATTTCTCCACTTGTACTGTATGTCCATGAAAAAAAGATGATTTTATCTACAACACATGCATACAATCAGCTATTTCTGATTATAATGACATTTAAAACAGACACTTAAGATAGCTGTTTTAAAATCTCTCATATATTTTGGTATCAAGCTTATCAAAAATCTGCCTATTTTAGGGTGTTATTACATTTATTGCCTGCTTAATTGTACTATTTATTATGTACTTGACTGAGATTCATCATTTTGTACAGTTTGGCAGGGTGATATATCGATATTATAGTATTGTTGTATGAAACTAGAAGTCCTCTGGGATTTTGGATATAGTTTCATGATATGGCATAAGTGTTTTTCTGTTTTTAAAGGCTGCATTATAGCAAAACGATGCAATTATCTGAACTTATTAGTCTGTTCAAGCTGTTCTAGTGTTTGCCTCTACCTGCTTGGTCATCATATCCACATTACTAATGACTGTTTATCAAAAATCTTGTGTGTAGGGCCTAAATATCTTAATAAAAGCACCAATAGTCATCCGTACAGTATCGTCACAATATTGATATTGAGGTATTCAAAGATATCGTGACATTTGTATTGTCCATATGTCCAGATCTGATCTTGCTTTCTGTAAAACAACAACAACACCAACAACAACAAAAAAAAACAGCTGTGTCCAACAATATTCTCTAATACACGTATTTTTTGCCCCCTTTGTAAGAACTCTTTATTTTTGGCTCTTCTTAACCCTAACAGAGTTGCTTTACACTGGTTTCAATGTAAACTCTTTGTCCATGTTCACTGTTTTGCAGTGTACCAAACAGATGTTCTCAGAGCGGTTTGGCCGAGGCTCACGAACGGTAGACCTGGAACTGGAGGCTCAGATCGAGGTGTTAAGAGAGACCAAGCACAAGTACGAGAACATCCTAAGACTGGCCACTGCTCTCACCAGCCACTTTCACAACATGGTGCAGACACAACAGGCTCTAGGAGACACTTTTGCCGACCTCAGCCAGAAGTCCCCAGAGTTGCAGGTACAGCACAATCGTTAAATCATTTCCTCTTTTGGCATGAACTGAGATGTAGCTCGCGAGTATAATCATGATCTTGCTTTGCAGGATGAGTTTGGGTACAATGCAGAGACACAGAAGCTGTTGTGCAAGAATGGGGAGTCTCTGCTTGGTGCCATCAACTTCTTTGTGTCCAGCGTGAACACTCTGGTCAACAAAACTATGGAGGACACTCTGATGACTATTAAACTGTATGAGAATGCAAGGTGAGGAAGCCTGACATTTTTGTAATTTCTTAAAACAGTTGTTTACTTCACTGAGGAGGCAGTCCATGATTGACACATTTTTTTTGTTTTATTTTATTTTATCTGTGTGCAGACTTGAGTTTGATGCCTACCGTTCTGATCTGGAAGAGCTCAGCCTGGGACCGAGGGACGCCGCTGCCATGGTGCGCATTGAGATGGCCCAACATGAGTACCAAATCCACAGAGACAAATATGAAAGACTGCGCAGTGATGTCACCATCAAACTCAAATTCCTGGAGGAAAACAAGGTTTGTAGTTGAGGTTCCCATGGATCCAGCATTTTAAAACTGATACCCATTACTAAGGCAATTTCACAGTTCAATCAAGTCACCAGAATTTCCAGACATTACCCCAAATGCCCTGTATTTGTAGAAATCTATCTAAATTTGCATCTAAACAAAGGCTGGGAAAGGCTCGAAAACATTCATCATCACGTTTCATTTCTTCTAGATAAGATGCATACCAAACTGTCATTGTTTCCAAATGTCCCACTGATTTGTAAAATAATTTGTAGTTTATATTTTCAAATAAGCTCTTCAGTGCTACACAAAGCTGCAGCTGTGCTTAAAGTGTCTTTGCCTTATTGAGGCACACGGCACACTGTCATCCTTGCCTTTGGGCATTTTTTGATGTTTTGAGATGGAGCAGGTCACACATCAGAAGCAGACACATGTTTATGTGCCTGTGAGATAACTTCTGTTATGATTTGGTGCTATATAAATAAAACTGACTTGACGTGCACACGCACACACAGTGAGTGAGAGAGGATGTTAATAAAACAAAAGGTCAAAATTGCTCAGGTCTGTCATATTTAGCACAATCCTCTGATCCACACTGTTAAAATCACAGTCAGTTAACAACAGGAGCACTGTAGTGTTTTGGAAGTTCTGGCATCTTTTACCATAGTCAAAGAATGTGGAAATTATAAATTAACATTATCAGATGGGGTATGTTAGACTTTCATGCCTTGAAATTTCCTAAACAAACTTCTTGACGCTTGTCAGTCCCTCCTTGAGGGATGTAGCCAGTTGTATTCAGGTTGATTGCCAAGTTTATGCATGAGCAGCTGGTAACTACGTCAGTAACATCAACCCTAAACAAACCTCTACTGACTGTGCTTTCCTAAACACTTGAGACTGTATTTGTAATGGCAGCATTTCCTTTCCTCTTTCATTTTGTCTTCTAGGTGAAGGTGATGCACAAGCAGCTGCTTCTCTTCCACAATGCTATCTCAGCTTACTTTGCTGGCAACCAGCAGCAGTTGGAACAAACTCTTATACAGTTCAATGTAAAATTAAAGCCGCCAGGATCAGACAAGCCGTCATGGCTTGAGGAACAGTAAGGAGTCTCAGGGTTCAGCAGTTTGAGACTTAAAGGTACAGTGACACACTGGTCAGTGAAGAAATTGACATAGCGGGATGGATGATTAGATGGACAAGAATTATTTGCATAAACAAGAAGTATATCGTAGGACCAGTAGAGAGCAGTGATATTAAAAAACATGAGAAATCACTCTGTAATGTTTTTCAATATCACAGATTTTTCATAGAAGGTACAACTATATCAGTTGTATTTAGGATTTTTTGTTAATTCACAAAATGACCTTTTCTTCTTACTTTCTTATACTTTAGGTAGCACAATCATTTATCATTTGTATATCACTTCTTATTTATGTATAGTATACTATTGTGGAGAAATCCCTGGGCAATTTTGCACATGCATTAATTTTTTTTTTTTAAATTGTGTAAATCATCTTTAATATTTCAGACATATCACCTGGATGGTCAGTTTACTGTTTACATGCATAGAGGGAAAAATACGGTGATTTTCTCTTACTTAAAGATATAATCAAGAATTAATTTGACCATTCAAATTTTGGGTACATTCAAATATGTGATTAATTTCTCTTGTATATGGAATATAATTTTGGAACTTTATTAATCCAGCATAACTACAACCAATAGGCCCGTTTTACTCAAGTGTTTACAGGCATTACAAATACAAACAAACCTCAAAAGTACATGTAAAACTCATGTTTAGCAGTCCTATATGGTAAGTCAAGCCCAGATCATGAATTTCAGGGTTTTAAAGAGGTCTTAAATATAATAAATAAATACAATAATTCATAATGCAAGACACAAAGCCAATGCAGATCATGTTCCAGCAGGAGGCGCCATACTACAAAGACAAATCGGGCCTTTAAGACATTACAGTGATGTGATTCCAGTGTCAGATTTTAAAATAACATAACATGTAATTACAGCATGAGGAAACTGGATACAGAAGACAATGCCATATGTTGATTATGGTTCAAATCTCAGTTTCTTTTTAAGAACAGAATGTATGAGAACATTTTTCTTTTTATTTTTGTGTTATTTATGTTAGCAGTCTGTACTGTAACGTTGTATTTTACATACATGTCTTCAAAGATCCTTCAAGTTAAGTATCAGCTTATTGTCCTTGTGTTGTTCTGCATTTCCGATAAAGACTGCTGTATGTTAGTTGCCACTTAACTAAACTGTGCAGTTTACACAGATCTGTCAGTTTGACATCGGAGGCTTCCCCGAAAATATGTACGGAAACGTCACACTGTGTGTAATATGTATGGCACCCTTAATTATGTACATGACAATACAGTCTGATATATCTCTAACATGTTTTCCATGAGTTAGTATTGTTATTTCACAGTCATTAAGTCACTGATGATTTACTCTTTGGTTAATGAAATGGCTGGTTCAGGATTTTAAGACACCCACTCATCAATAAACAATGTTTCAGTTTTGGAAGCAGCACTGGTGCTGTTGTATGAAAACGAATACCTCAAAGGCCCATAAAACCATACAAAAATCAAAACTCATGGGTGTCAGAAAAGAATCCTCTTAATTCCTGACAAACTAACTTGCTCAGAGATATGCTAGCAATGCCACAAAAAGCAATGGTGAAGTATTCCATTTCTGTCCCAAATTAAATAAAACAACAAACAGTTTGTACCATTTAGGTCCATGAGATGTAATAAGTGTAAAATTAAATAGCATATAGTGTTTAGAGTGATAGGCCATTGCAAAAAAGTTATTTCCTAAAAGTAGTCTTGGTTGGTAAATAAGAAAGCCCTACTCAAATCCTGAATTCATCCTTGAAATATTTCTTTTGCGTGTGATATTTAGTTTCGCTTTGTTCTTCAGCCCTGTTTTCCAGAGAAATAACGTGTACGTGTACATTACCACAAAACAATAATGTCTGTGACAAATTCACAGGAAACGAGTGATGTCTCTACAGAGGTGGAAGTAACTCTGTTACACATTAAATGTTGATTGGCTTTGAAAACACAAATCTCTCTCACATCCTAGGGCACTGTGACAGACACCCTTAATTCAGGATCTATAGTGCACAGCATGTTTTGTTGAGGTAAGCCTACAGGTAGGCACTGGACTGTAGAGAAAAGTTTCACTGAGTTCCTGCATGTTGATTAAAAATAAATAAATAAATAAATAAGTAGATATCTTAAGTTAAATTTCTTTCCAGCACAGGACAGTTTAATTGCAAAAAACTCAGGGGTGTTAATTAAGACTACACCAGTTTTACCTGATGTTATTTTAAAGGGCAGCTGACTGCAGCTTGAACAGGCCAGACGTCTTCTTGCGCAGGCGTGTTCAGCCCATTAAGTTTACTGACATGGCACATTCTAATGGGACTAAAATGTCCTGGTATTGATTGCATTATCCTGACTCCCCCCTGTAAAACTAATCCCATTCAAATAGGTCTTATGACTATTCTCATGTCAAATAAGCATCTGAGTATCAGATTAAAAACAGTATTTATCCTTTAGGCATGTAGGCATGTTGTAATCCCTAATCTCCCCTCTTGTTAAAGTGTACCTTGGTATCAAAGTGTCTGAGTTTTAAGCTTATCTTAAGGTGAGACACAACTTACTGTTGTCTGGTAGCCTAACACGTGAGTTCTTTCACTTGTCAGTCAGTCCTGCTCCATGTTACTGTGGTTGGGTTTGCTGAAAATTTTCAGTGGAGTTTGCATTGCTTTCAATTTTAATTTATTGTGAACCAAAATTACCTGTCAGTTAAAAAGTTCATCTGCAATAATCGTCAGTTGTGATGGCTGGAGGGTGCGTTCATCAGGCTTGGGAAGGATACTTTCCAGATGCAATCGATTACAAGTTGGTGATCATCTGCTTTAAATTGTACAGTAGTGTAATTCATTAGATTACTTTAAGTCAGTAAGGAAATTGACTACTTTGAATTACCTTGCCTCCAACATCTATAGAAAAAAAATATAGGTAAACATGCATTGCTTTACTGTATTTTTTATTTCAAATTGTAAAATGTTTAATTCTATAAATTCTCAGTCAAAACACTTTTTCATCATTTAAGATTTTTCAAATCAGTCTTTTTTCTCCTTTCAGTAACCCCTTTTTTTAAAGAATGGATAACAGCTACAACTTTTCTGAACAAATTTCTTAAGTTCTGGTGTATGTAGCCCTAAAGCTTACTGTCTTTAACCCCCACCCTGCTTAAAAAAAGAAAGAAAGAAATTGTGTGTGTGTAAGCTAGCCTATGCAATATTTGCAAAACATGGTTTATTTTGAAATAAAAAAAAAAAAATCAATAAATACATATCTGGAATATAAAGTAACACATTCCTTTTTATGGGGTTTTTTATAAGGGGAGAAAAGTTGAAGGAAACAGATCCTGGTCCTTGTGAAATGGAGCAAGCTGGTGAGAGATGTTATGAAAAAATGGTTGACATGGCAAAATCGTCATCAACAAAGACAAACATAAAATGACTTTTTGTGGGGTAAGAAATGTGTAGCCTACCTTCAATAGAATGCAGAGCAATCACAAGCAGTAAACCAGGTGGATGTGAAGTGTGTCCTGACTCGGTCCACAGTCCTGAATGTGTTGGCAGTATAAGAGCACCAGGTGCTTTATATGCAAATGGTTTATTTAATCTTTGTCATTAGTAGGGCTTATCATTTCTGTGACAATAAGGTGATGTGTTTGCTGTTTACTGACTGGCTTATAAAACAGCAAAAAAACGAAACAAAACAAAACAAACAAAAAAACAGTCTGACTCCATATCAGAACAAATGAGATTGCGTGATTTGTCAGATCGGCTAATGCTTAACTAAAACATTTATGAAAACAGACATGTCTTAAGCATTTGCCATTTTTTATTTCTCCCATAAGGCATTGCTCATGAGTAAACAAAAAAGTGTAGCCTAAATGTTTTGTCCTTGGTCATTGCTGGAATTTTTCTTTTTCTTTTTTTTTCTTTTTTTTTTTTTGGTCACTGTTGTCTAGACTGGCACAACTGCCGAAAAAAAATACATAAATAAATAATCAATGTGGTGCAATGAAAAGGTTCGAGAGTGACTGACTCTGTTATAATAAAATATTTTTACTGCCTTTTCTGGTTTTGGTATCACGTTGTTACAGACATCCTTAAAAATCAATTTTCTTTCGGTATCAGCTGCAGGACGTTACCGACCCCCTGCTGAACGTATAAGGCTCAGTCTGATGAGGAGTTTATCACTGTCGGTCCTTCAGACAGCTCCTTCCAAGTAGGTTAAACAAAAAACCACAGGAGCCTTTAGCCTTATCCCAGTTTTCCTGTAGAGGTGT